>CAUYSK010001114.1:0-45641 GCA_963575035.1 Avahi laniger
GGATAGTCAGGCAGAGGGATGCAGAAATAACTGTAATGCAAGAAACCAAGCAAAAAGCGCCCTATGGAGAGTACAGGGCATGATGTGTTTTCTGCAGAGGACTTAATTCTGGCTGGGGTGATGGGGATTTAAATTCAGAGCCCAGCCCCAGGGCCTTGGTTCTTAACCATGTCTCTCTACTATGCTCACTGAAGTTCACGTGAATTTAGTATTGGTTAATATAAGGTAGAAAGTTTTCATCTCAGACATTTAATGTTTATAACTTATGAATTATTTCTAAAATTTTCCAATTAATATGTTTGGGCATGGGTAACTGCTCAAAGTTGACCATGGGTAACTGAAACCATGGAAAATTAAACTGCAGGTATGGTGTAATACTGCATTTGTAACAGCATTATTTGAAATAGGCAAAAATTGGAACTACCCAATGCTCACCAACTTAAATCACAGTATATTCACTCAACACTATACAGAAATTATAATGAATGAATCACAACCGCATGCAACAACATGTATGAATTTCACAGACACAATGTTGAGCAAAGAAGCCAGGCACAAAATAGTACATAATCTAGGTACTATTATTGTTAGATGTATATATAGTACATACCTCTAAATAAAGTTCAAAAACAGCAAAACTAATCTCTGATGCTAAAAATTAGACCAGTGGTTTCTTATGGGGTATAGTAATTAAATGGAGTAACAAGCGGGAGAATCTGGGGTACCAGTAATGTCTGTTTTTTGCTCTGAGTAACAGTCACATTGGCATATACAGTTGGTAACAACTCATCAAGCTGTACACTTAAGATATATATATATATATATACACACACACACACACATATATATTTTTTTTTTTTTTTGAGACAGACTCTCACTCTGTTGTCTGTGCTAGAGTATAGTGGTGTCATCATAGTTCACTGCAGCCTCAGACTCCTGGGCTCAAGCAATTCTCCTGCCTCAGCGTCCCAAGTAGCTGGGACTACAGGTGTGTGCCAACACGTCTGGCTAATTTTTCTATTTTTTGTAGAGACGGGGTCTCACTCTTGCTCAGGTTGAAGGTATATACTTTCTTAACATATGTTATTTTTCAGTAAAATACTCTCCTCCATAACGTTAATATTACAGATCCCCTTTACTGCCTAACACCCAGGTCATGTGTTTCTTTAAGTAACACTTCCTCCAAAGCCAATTTAAGAGAACACCCTCCAATTTAAGCTTTACTAATCTTTCCCCCTGCAAGCATAATGCCACGGGAGAGTACTGCTGCAAACCGCTCTTAGAATCAATGTTTTCTTTGACTATGATTAGCTCATTGGTGCCACATGTTCTGTGTGGCACTAAGACAACATTTTCAAAATGGCAAAATAATGAAAGAGGTATTTGATGGTAAAACAAGTAAATAGCTAGTTTTTATTTTCCAAAAACAACCTGCAGCCACACACCAAATTTTATTTTGAAATGTCACCAGTGCTTGGGGAAAAAACTATCATCTGACAACTATTATTTATAAAAGACCCTATAAAGGGTTTTAAAGATGTCAAGAATGTTTTATCTACTAACCAAAAACCTGTCTCAGACAGAAATAAAAATGGTTGCAGAGTCAACACATGCATTTCATGTTAGTGCTGCATTTCAGAGCACCTGGGCCGAGGTTACGTGTTGAGTCAGTGAAAATAAGTAATTCATAGGGTAACTGAAAAAGCCACAAGACAGGAAGATAGATGGATTGAACATTTTCTGTGCCACCAAATGGGTAATGGTTGGCAAAACAAAATCTGAGCAAAACAAAATCCAGAATTGTTCCAGCATTCTCTGCCCACCTCCCACATCAGGTATGAGTAGCCATTAGCCTACTGAAGACTCCTCTGGAATAGGGACCAGCAGCATCTCTGAGAGGTCACAGACTCCCTCCCACCCTTTAGAAGTTCAGCTTAGTCAGAGGTACCTGCCGTAGAGAAACTGGCAGAGGGAAGAGCTAGTACTAAAACCAGGGTTGCTGATTCCACGCCCAATCTCGTATCTATTACTGTGTATTGCTTCCTAATTTTAAAACACCTTTTTTGCCCTCTTACTAGAAAAAAGAAGAAGAAGTATGGCAGGGCCAGGGAATTCATTATGCTCCATACCTATCCCTTCAGATCCCTGTTCTGGTTCTGACCAGCCATTCAGGGGAAGCAGGGCTCCTGGTGATCTATACTTGCCCGGAATTACCAGTTCCCCTAAGGATACTGCTTTCCAGAATGTTACCTTCCAAACCATTCCATCTAAGTGAGAAGCCTTCCTGCACACATCTCTACCACGAGCATGCGAGTGCACACACATTCACACGTACGCACACACACACGGCCACCACGATACAAAGAATTCTGCAGATAGCGAAAATCAGAGAAGCAAGGCCTCAGGATCCAATCTCATTTTGATGTACATCTACAGGAAGCTCGAGCAGCTCTTCACACTTAATCTCCTGTTTTTGGTTCTTAGCGCCCATCTGTAGCCATTGTAGTATCTTGTTTGGTATCCCCTATTTATTCTCTAAGAACTATGTCAATATTCATCCATTACACTTCATTAAATAGGCATAATTGGATAGTATAACGATACACAAAAATTTTTTAAAAAGGTTTGTTACAAACTATAAAACATAGCATCTGTTAAGAATTGAGCTCATTTACCTAGTTATCATACATTTTAGTTTTAAAATACTGCACTTGTGGATTAGATTTGCTTTATGTATATTTTGCAATTTACATTTCCTTATGAATCAACGTATTGTATACTTTTCATGTGTATACACACATACGATGTGATTCAAAGTTATGATCTTTCAAAGCTATACATACAAAATCAGTGCATGTGGAATTAAGAAACATTACACACCAAATGAAAAGAACTACAGCATAAAGCACGGAGAGCATGTACCTTGCCTAAAAATGTAACAAAGTACATGGCCATTGTATCCCTAGAGATTTTTTCTTTTCTCTTCTTAAAAAATCAGAGCCCATTATCCATTTGTTGAGTAAATAACAATACAGTTCTCTAAAAAAAATTTCCTAGGTAATGGTAAATTTATTGTGTTCTGGGCTCCAGCCTACCAACTATTCAAAAGATTTTTAATAAAAAATAAATACCATTATGTAAAATAAAATGCAAAGTGTTCAAACATGTTTACGTTTAAATATGAATACATAAACATATTACCACATCTGTGAAGTGTGGGCTTTTTCCATTGTTGTCTCATTAACGATAAAGAGTGGTCATATGTCCCCTTTTCTAAAATTTTATGGTAGTTTCAAAGGTTCAATAAAAATTTCATATATTAGTTTCAGGATTTATTTTGAAGTATAATAGCTCTACTTCCCTCTCCTTACCTCAAATTATACCCCAATCTTAAAATATTATAAATGTGTACATATCAGCATATACATTCATATATTTATTAAACAACTTGCCAAAGTCCCTGTGAAAAGATTTGCCAAAATTGTGCAAAACCAGCATTTAGAAGAAGGAAACCTCTAGCATAGCCATTCAGCTCTATGCTGTACTGGATTGGAGGCCGGGGAGGGCCTGAAATGTTCATATTGCCCAATTATCAACAGTCAATTTTCTAAAATGCTACTCCAGAACCTCAGACAAACATCTTAATTTCCTTATTTCTTTAATTTCCTTAATTTCTATTTTCCCCAACACTTTAATGTTTCTAAAAATTGGGATTATCTTACAAAGAATGGATATATTTTATGGTAGTGTCCCCTTTTTTTAAAAAAAAAAGCCATATTAAATTGATGTTAGATCTGAAAAGGGATACGGATCTAGAATCCTACAAATGTATTAAATATAGTATTATTCGGCATGGGAAACTCTAAGTTAAGTACTTGTACTTTTTAATTTGCCATTTCTTCTAGTAACGCTTGCCAAGGTTACTATTCACCCTACTCAAAGTGGAATTTTTACAATCTCCTAAAACAAAGAAACAGCATAATCCTGGAACCAATCAATTTTTTTAACAGTTTTTTCTACAACGGCAATTGATGTCAAGTCATTTTATCACTTACCAATGTGAAGACACCAGAGAGTGATTTAGAGATTAGAAGGACAGATGATAGAGACACAGAAAGACCTTCTGGAAAATAATTAGGTTAGTTGCCAAATTGACAGTATGAATTATCTGTTGTAGAAGCACTCTTTTATGAGATGACACATTGTTATTCCAAGCATTGGCCTTACATTAGCTTGGCCAGACTACATACTGCACTTTTGGAAACTATTCGTGCCTTGGCTTAAAGTTATGTCTGATGACCTGGAACTTATTTTGGCATTAAAAATCCAGAACTTTCAGGCCACTCAGTGTAATTTGCTCAAGAAATCTACTTTTCTTGGTAAGGAAAAAAAAAGCTTGTTCATCCTTCTTGATTTTATTGGCATACTTGAAGGGAAGAAATTATCTATAGTTTATTCATTTATATATTCATTCATCCTTTCAATGAAAACATGATAGGCATATTTAAAAATAGGCTAAATTCCACTTAAAACCTCTACCGTCTCAAAGAGTCTGCATTTACTTCTGATTATTGTGAAGAATGTGTCTATACAATTGCCACTCAAACCCTCAACATCATTTTTCACTCACCACACTCAAGTAAACTATCAGACCAAAAGGACTGTACAGATTTTCAGACTGCCTAAAATTGATTGTTGGAAGAGACTATTCAACCAATTTTCTAGGCTTCTCATTACTCCAAATATCAGTGCATGTGTTCTTTGCTCCATAACAAAAGTTCATTCTGCTGAATTAATGAACCAAATTGTGGACATTTGCCTCAACTATCTTTATCCAGATTTGAGTGAAAAGTTTTAAGATTTAAATATAAATATAGTCTTGACCCTGTCCCTATAGAACCTAACAATGGGGTAGTTCCAGCCATTGAAACAGAGGATGTGGAGCCCCAAAGCTCACACAGTCTTCTGCAGCAACTAGAACCAGGTCAATATAAAGGTACCTCCTGTATAATAAATAATCAATTATCAATAAAGGTGTTGGTTTTTAAACTACATCTTAGGAAGATTCACAACCGCCCAATCCACCTGCTAGTGCAGCACCCCATAATTTTAACCACCTGGTACGATGCAGAGACGGCCTTACCAAAAGGTGTACCCCTTGTCACCAACTAGGAGATAATGTTAGTAGAAAAAGGAAGAGATGCTTTGATTAAATGCTAATTTTTGTTCCTTTTTGAGAAGTGTTTTTCTCCAAAGTTTTAAGTCTCAATGATCCTGAAGTGAAGTTACATAAAAGGATTGTTTGTAACAAAAAAAATTTTTTCTATTGAAAGGCTACAAATGTATTTCACTGCTTCCAATACAACCTCTGTTCTGCATTACCAAAGAAATTCCAGCAGACAACGTGAAATGGAAAGATAATCTTAGTCTGGAGAGTAATACACCCAACCTAAGGCAGAGCATGGAAAGGAAACATTTGGCAGCAATTCAGGGTCCCAAGTAAAGACAAGAGCAGAGCACAGCAAGGGTAAAACCCTCTCTTATCTTTCCCTCACCCTTCCCCTCTCTCTTTACTCTTTCTTTTAATCTCACTCCATCAGCTGCCCAGAGCCTATTCATTTACCTCAGAGACAGGCTTAATGTTTCCACTTGGAAATAAGGAATACTAGGAAATAATTTAGCTTGGTTGTGTAAGAAAAATCTGAATTCAGAAAGATCAGGAGAAGAGAAGAGAAGAAAGAAAAGGTAGTTTTCATATGTGCCTAAACGTTGCCTTACTATCATTGGTGACATCTCTAGATTAGTGTGTGATGTCTAAATATAATGAAAATCTCATTTATTGCTCTCTAAGCAACCTTTTTGTTTTTCAGTAAAAGCAACACAGAATGTTCTATAGCCATAGAATGTACAATGAATGCTACAGATGGATTAACACCTGGACATTATCTAGTGGTCCCACTAGTTCAAGTGTTAATGTTCACAATACAGGATAGGACAGGCAAAATCAACTATAATTCCACATGATAGTGGGGAGAGACAGGGCTCAAGAAACGTATAATTTAAAGCTTTGTAGGCTTTAAAAATTGAAGAAATTTTGACAAAAGTGTGAAAAGTGCCTCTAGAGCCCACATAGTCTAGGTGGCATAAGCATTGGAAATTTGGTATGAATACAATGGTGGAGAGAAAACTGAACTTAGAACATCGGGTTAAAATTATGGTCTGCCATTTATTACCTGTGACTGTGGACCTACGCCTCCTTTAGCCTTAATTTCCCTATCTGAAAATTGGAAGAATACAAGTACATACATGATGAGGATTGTTGGAAGATTTAATAAGATGATACATGTGAAATCAAATAACACAGCAGAATCTCAAACACTTGGCAAAAACAACTTTTTTCCACTGCACTTCTGTGCTGTCAACTCATAACTTAAAATCCTTGTGTGTGTGTAAGGAAACTAATATTTATTTTGATATGGCCACTGCCTGATACCTGCATTGCTTGAAATATTAGGGCTCTTTTACCTCCTATTGTCATATGTGAAATTATTTGAAGTTCATTCATACATTTCTTAAGGACCTACTTTGTTCCTCAAGAGGCCTGCAGTCTAGCAGTAAGAGAGGAATTGAATTATTATAATCTGGGGTATAACTGCCACTATAAGGCAGGCAGACGGTACACTGTCAGCAGGCAGAAGAGGAGCAGTACATGAGCCTGAGGAAGCCTGGGAGGCTTCAGGGAGAGAAGCAGGACTTGGATTCAGGCTTAGGGGTCAGAGAAGGAATCTATCTACCAATCATGAGAGAGTAAAGGGAGGCTTTCCAGACAGAGCCTAAAGATACACAAACTTTAAAATATTTCCAAATGTTTAAAATGTTTCTTTTGAATGTATAGAAATTCTAAATTCTTATGGGTTAGATGTCCGATGCCCACATTAAAAAAACTCATCATTGTATACTTTTCTCACTTTTTCCCCAATGACTCTAATTGAGATTATAAAAGTAATTATTATGTCTTTTTGCAATTCAAGAGAACTTCTATAGTAATAATTATTGATGAGCATAAATTGATAAAGCCACATAGGACATTCTACTTTCACATATTTACTATTAACTGGGTGAGAATACAGCATCCCCTTGATATATAATGTATGGAAATGGCTGTAGAGGTTCTTGGTTTTTCTCTCAAATCCATCCTGAATATTATCATTATCATCATCATCTCAGCTAATACTTTTACAGTGTGTGTGTGCTAGACCCTGTTGCAAGCACTTGTTATGTGGGAACCCATTTATTCCCAAAATAATGAATGTAGTCATGCCAAAAGTCAATGGCTTTTCAATCTGGGGCTAAAAATTTTCTAACTTGGTAAGTAATTTTTACAGTGGCTAGAGCATTCCCAGCGCAAGTTTATATACAATTTCTTATTTCCCTGTGGAACATACAGTAGGCTCACTTCACACACCCAAACTAGGGTGAAATAAATGAAAAGCCATCACTCTTCATAGACTTTTGAACTTTCACTTTATATCATACTCACCACTTAGCTCTAAGCTTTTTCTTTTTCTGGGTTGCATTTCACAAATACATGAAATTTTCACTCTTCAAAGGAGTTATAATATAGTGATGACTTGGAAAAACCAAGTTGCCCTGAGAAGTTCTTGCAGAGTAGTCAGCTAGGCTACTTTCTAATAAAGTGATTTGTTCCCATTTGGTACAAGAAATCCAAATCCATGTTTCAGCAAAATGACAAATCAGTGCCTATCAGGAGTTTGGGACCATGTATGAAGAGTGAAATCAAAGATATTAAATCCAAAGATCTATGATTGTATATGATCACTGAAATTTGAAGGCAGTATAATGTATACTCTATATAATGAAAATACTTAGAATATTTAGGAATGAACCCAGCACTTTGAGAAGCCAAGACAGGAGGATTACTTGAGGCCAGGAGTTCAAGCCCAGCCTGAGCAACATGGCAAGACCGCATCTCTAAAAATAGAAAATTAGAAAAATTAGCCGGGCATGGTGATGTGTGCCTGTAGTCCCTCAGGAGGCTGAGGCAGGAGGATTGCTTGAGCCCAGGAGTTTGAGGTTGCAGTGAGCTATGATGATGCCACTGCACTGTAATCCAGGCAACAGAGCAAGACCCTGTCTCAAAAAAAAAAAAAAAAAAGAAGAAGAAAAATTCAGAAAGCCACTGCTATCAAATTTCTTTTTTATGTTATCTTAGTACATCAAATGTGTCCTTTTTACATGTAATTCACACATTTCATCAAACTTGAAATGAACCTATTATAAGAAAAATTTAACACTGGAACTTCTGTCTCTAACACCCTTAAAATGAGATGATTAGGAAATTAGGAGCTAAATTATATGTCAGAGTAAAAACATGCTCACAAATAGTATAAACTGTAAGTGCAGAAAGTAGTAAATAACTCTCAATTATCACAGAAAAGTTAACCTCAGTTTGAAGGCATCTACAGAAAGAAGTTTAATATTTTCTGGAGTTTTGATAAATTTTGGTCAAATTCTGGTTATTATTTCATGATTCTATCATTTAATATATATTATAATGTTTTCCAAACAGTGTCTGCATGTGTGTGGTATCCAAATTTCCTCAACTTTAATAAGAGTTATTTGGCTCAAAGCACTCAATTTTCATAATAGACCAAGCACTTAGGACATTCAGTGAAAAGCAACTGCTCTTGAAGGTAAAAGGGTCACCACAAAGAATACACAGTGCTGGCTGTGTTTAACTTGTCATTGCCACTGTCAGAATGACAATACTGATTTGATCATAAGTAGTCTCCAAAGAAGGCCAGTGTGCTTTGGGGACACACCAAGTTGGTCCAACCACTGTGAACTCAGAACACTGAGAGCACAGTATCAGACTTCTTGGGGACAGAATGGTGGAATGTGGAGCTCAGAGTCTTCCTAAACAAAACAAATTGCTTTTTAATTAAAAAATGGATACTCCAAAACCCCTAATAATTGGAGCTGTATTTGAAAATAATAGCTTCAACCAATACGATTTTTAAAGACTTTTCACCATTGAGAATTGCTGCTCTATGGGTGTGAAATAAAACACCGGGCTTTATCCCACTGAAATTTGAGAGGCACAGAGCTCAACTATTCGTATGTCTGTGTTGGCTTTGCAGATAAAGATCAACTAAATGGCATTTTAGAAAATTAGTTGTGTCTAATCCCCAGTGTCCTGGTCGACATTTCCTTTATTAATAGAACAGGATACACAAGGCTGTGGGTGACCTCTTACTGGGTTTGCTATGACTTTTGTAGCAGCCTGCAAGGTACAGCTGCTCTGTGAAGTACACTGGGATGCTCCAAGGAGAAAAAAACTTCATCAGGCTCCTCGTTAGCGTTCTCTATTTTAATCATCAAAATTTCTTGAGCATTTCAGACTTATTTTCAAAAGTGTCTTAAGATATAGGTAACAAAAATAGATATTAAAATACTTATTTCTAAAATGCCTTCCATAAACTACCTCTAATTTTTCGTTAATGTACAACTTTTATGCAAAAGTATAGCTGGTGATTTTTGTAAAATACTCCTCCTCCCCACCAACCACTCTGAAATTCTCATAAGTAATCCAATAATAAAGAAGTAATAATTAGGTCTCCATTTATTTCCTTCATTTTTTCCTATTGTCTTCCTTCCTTTATTTCTTACTCATCTACTTTCTCTTAAGCGTAAACCTACCTTGGAGATATTGCAGGTATGCTTCCAGACCACTGCAATAAAGTGGGTTACAAAAAGTTTTGGGTTTCCCAGTGCATATAAAAGTTATATTTACACTATTCAATATAATAATTTGTATATGCAGTCTATTAAGTATGTAATAGCAATATGTCTATAAAATAATATACAGACCTTAATATAAAAATACATTATTGCTAAAAAATGCTAACGATCATCTAAGCTTTCAGCAAGTTGTAATCTTTTTGCTAGTGGAGGGTCTTGCCTCTATGTTGATGGCTGCTGACTGATCAGGGTTCTGGTTGCTGAAGGTTGGCGTAGCTGTGGCAATTTCTTAAAATAAGATAACATTAAAGTTTGCCTCATCAATTGACTCTTCCTTTTGTGAACTATTTCCCTGCATCATGTGATACTGTTTGATAACATTTTACCTACAGTAGAAATTCTTTCAAAATCGGAGTCAATCTTCTCAAACCCTGCCACTGCTGTATCAATTAAGTTTTTACAACATTCTAAATCCTTTGTTGTAATTTCAGCAATGTTCTCAGCATTTTCACCAGGAGCATCTCAAGAATCTACTTTTTTTGTTCATCCAAAAAAAGCAACTTCTCATCCATTTAAGTTTGATCATGAAATTGCAGCAATTCACCCTCTACTTCTAATTCAAGTTCTCTTTCACCGCATCTGCAGTGACTTCCTCCACTGAAGTCTTGAACCCACCATGAGAGTTGGAATCAACTTCTTCCAAACTCCTCTTAATGTTGATATTTTGACCTCCTCTGATGAATCATGAACATTTTTAATGGCATCTAGAATGGTGAATCTTTTCCAGAAGGTTTTCAATTTACTTTGCCCAGATCATCAGAGGAATCACTATCTATGGCAGCTATAGCCTTACAAAACGTACTTCTTAAGTAATAAAACTTTTATTATTAAAAGTCAAAATTATTCCTTGATCCATGGGCTGCAGAATGGACATTATGTTAGCAGGCATGAAAACCTTGATCTCTTTATACATCTCCATCAGAGTTCTCAGGTAACCAGGTGCATTGTCAATGAACAGTAATAATTTGAAAGGAACCTTTTTTTTCTGAGCAGTAGATCTCAATCGTGAGCTTCAAATATTCAGTAAACCATGTTGTAAACAGATGTGCTGTCATCCAGGCTTTGTTATTCCATTGATAGAGCACAGGCAGAGTAGATTTAATATAATTCTTAAGGGCTCTAGGATTTTCAGAATGGTAAATGAGCATTGGCTTCAACTTAAAGTCATCAGCTACATTAGCCCCTAACAAGAGAGTCAGCCTGTTCTTTGAAGCTTTGAAGCCAGGCACTGACTTCTTTTTTCTAGCTATAAAAATCCTAGATGGCATCTTCTTCCTTTTGAAGGCTGTTTCATCTACATTGACAATCTGTTGTCTAGCATAGCCACCCTCATCAATGATCTTAACTAGATCTCCTGGATAACTTGGGCAGCTGTTACGTCAGCACGTGCTGCTTCACCTTGCACTTGTGTGTTACAGAGTTGGCTTCTTTGCTCAAACTTCAGGAACCAACCTCTGTTAGCTTCAAACTATTCTTCTGCAGCTTTGTCACCTCTCTCAGCCTTCACAGAATTGAAGAGAGTTAGTTTTGCTTTGGATTAGGCTGTGGCTTAAAGTAATGTTGTGGCTGGTTTGATTTTCTATCCAGACCACTAAAACTTTCTCCATATTAGTAATAAGGCTGTTTCACTTTTTTATCATTCATATGTTCACTGAAGTAGCACTTTTAATTTCCTTCAATACCTTTCCTTTTGTATTCACAACTTGGCTACCTGGTCCAAGAGGCCTAGCTTTTGGTCTATATTGGTTTTCAACATGTTTTCCTCATAAGCTTAGTCATTTCTAGCTTTTGATTTAAGGTGAGAGACACGAGACTCTTCCTTTCACTTGAACACTTAGAGGCCACTGTAGAGTTATTAATTCATCTGATTTCAATATCACTGTGTCTCAGGGAATAGGGAGGCCCAAGGAGAAGAAGAGAGACAGGAGAATGGTTGGTTGGTGGAGCAGTCAGAACACACACATTTATCTATTAAGTTCACTGTCTTACATGAGTGCACCTCATGGCCTCAAAACAATTACAATGATAACATAAAAGATTGCTGATAATAGATCACCATATCAAATATAATAATGGAAAAGTTTGAAATGTTGGAAGAATTACCAAAATGTAACACAGAAACAGGAAGTGAGCATATGCTGTTGGAAAAATGGCACCAACACAGGGTTGCTACAAACCTTCAATTTGCAAAAACACAATTTCGGTGAAGAACAATAAAATGAGATATGCCTTATCTGAATTTTTTGTGTGTGTCTTCATTTCTAGAATTATTCGATATCTTATTCTCACATAAAACCAAAAACATAGAATGGCTAATAAACAAAAAGAGGCTTAACATCATGCATCGAGGGAAAGTAAAAGTAAAATAATACTGAGATAATATTTTCCCCTTTCACATTGCAAAATATGAAATAAATTAATGAAATCTGGTATTAGGGAAATTGGCACTCTAATACATGGTTAATGGTGAAATCCCTTTTAGGGTGGCAGTTTCTACTTGAAGTGTGCATACCTTGTGACCCAGTAATTGCAATTTTTGGAATCTGTCTTACAGATATATTTGTAAAACTGTGCAATGAGATACATAACAATAACCACATATGGAAATTGTTGATTAAATTATGGTAGAGACATACAATTGTGCGAATTTTATATGAAGTTGAGTAGAATTAGAATGTTCCTAACACAAATAAATGATAAATGCCTGAGGTGATGGATATTCCAATTACCCTGATTTGATTAATTCACATTATATGTCTGTGTCAAAACATCACATGTATTCTATAAATACATACAACTATTATGTGCCCATAATAAATAAAAATTTTAAATAAAAAATTAAATAAATCTATATTACAAATATAGAAGAATGTCCATATTTAATAAAAAGAGCAAATATTTATAGAAAAGAGCAAATATTTAGTAAAATGCTTACAGTATAATCTTTCATTTATGTACAAATACATGCATCATATGTATTTTCAGATCCATTTATTTAGCTTCCTACATAAAAATCTCTAGTCACGAATGTCTCAAATTTACTATCTACAAAAGGAGCTACTGATCTTTCCCCCAACACTCTCCTCTATCTTACTACTTGGCACCTATCCACTCACTTGCTCATTGAAGAACCAGGGACATGAGGTGATGGATCTGTTAATTAGCTTGATTATGTCAATTATTTCACAATGTATATATAAATAAAAACATCACATTGTACACCATGAACATATATAATTTTATTTGTCAATTATACCTCAATAAAGCTGGGAGAAAAGAAGAAACCAGGGACATGTCCCTCTTTCCTATTCCCCACCTCCAATCCAATCCTAAACATGTTTCAAATCTGTCTACTCCTATCTCCATTGTCATTACCTTTGTCTAAGTATTCATTCCACCATTTCTTACCTGACTATCATAAAAGCTTCCTATTTGATTTGTCTTCTCTTAAAATGTTCTAATCCATTTTCATATCCCTTTTCAAAACACAATTTGGATCCTGTCCCTCCATATACTCTAAGTGTGTGGTTTCCCTATGCACATAGAGAAAATCTACACTCCTTTTCTTTCTACACCACAGGCATAATCTCAGCACTGATTACTTCTCTAGCCAATGGCATTATTTTTGTAACAGCCAATAATAATATTGTCAAATATTTTCTCACTCAGGTTCAAAGGGACTTAAACAGAGATAGAACTATTAGAAAATACTGTGAAGACAGAAGTGGGTTTCTTCTAGGATCTACAGTTGGAAAGTTATTTCTTGCCCAGTCCTCTGCAAATAGACTCCCTGTGATTTCCCTGAGATTCCTGACCCTCCAATCTATTTTCCACATAGCATCAAGAGAGTTCATCTTACAGCAGTAATATATTCAGGACATTGCTTTGCTTAAGGGTCTTTGGTGGTCAATGAGAACCTGATCCGGACCCTGCCTAGCTCTCGAATCTCATCTCATGCCATCGTCCCTTTGATTACTACACTTCAGCCAAGTAGCCTCTTCTGAGTTGCTCAAACACACCGATCTCTTCCTCTTCTTGGAGCTTTGTATGTGCATCTCTGCCTGAAACACTTTGTTCTCCATGTTTTATATGGCTGGCTCTTTCTTATATAAGCTGACCGAAAGGTCTCAGCTTAAAAGTCACTTTTTCCGAGAGTTCTTCATTGACCAGTAAGTAGCCTACTCCTACTTTCTTTCTCATTGCACCATATTCATTTCCTTCGTATCAATTGTCACAGGTTGAAATTGTTTGTTTACTTGTTGGTCATCTGTCTTCCCAATACTCTGGAAGTTCTATGCAACAATCCATAATAAAGGCGTTGGTAGTGGGAGCTATGAGTCATGTATGAGGAGTCTGAAAGACCGCTTAGAATATAACATTAAGTCTTGAACTTAAGAGAATGTGTTAAAAGAAGAAATGAGGAAGGTCAAGGAGACAATTGGTGAAGTTGGACAAAAGCATATAAGAGGATGTCAAATTCCAGAAGACTGTAAGAGTTATTTGGGCCCTAAGGAGGGAAGTGAGGAAGGGCCCATTGACAATACAGGGAGACATTGAGGCTGGAAAGAAAGGTAAGACAAGGTGGTAAGGACTAAGCAGGCTTCTCTTATCCTAAACACCAGGGAGGCATAGTAAGTTTAAGAGGAGAGCCTTCTCCTTCAAATTTATGACAGAGATGTAGTAAGAGGAGAAAAACTAGAGATTATCTTCTAAAAGGCAAATCCATAGTTCTAACTCTCCCCATTAATAAAGATATAAAATGCCAGTCTAAAACATGAGAGATGAAATAAGTATAATTTTTAATTAAAGTTGAGTGTTCTTATAAGAAAAAAAGACATGAAACATTTAGTATGACTTCAAATACATTTTAAAGTTAAACTTTTTAAAATAATGTAGTTTTGGGAATGCCAGCTAATTTTCAAAAGGAAGCATATGCTAGATAAAAGTCAAGGTAGCCAGTTTATCAGCCTTGGCACAGAGTGATTTTCCCTAAATAATAATTAAAAAAAACCAAAAAAAAAATTTTGAGCATTATAATCCATCTATCACTTTGGTAAACTTTACATAGTAAAGTTGCTAGATTTATAGAAAAACAAATAAAAACATTTCAAAGTACTAGCATATAAATAAAAGTCATTAAATTGAAAAAAATTTTAAAAAGACTTAGAAAATACATGAAACTTAGTATTTTCCATTTAGAGATTCTCCAATCACCTGAAAAAAAATCCTAGAAAATGTGAAGAAGTCACTTTTTTCCCAAATCACAGAGTTTAGATATGACCTGATTTGCCCCAAATTCCACTGGACATTCTGTTACAAAGTAATCAGAAATATACAATGTACTTGTTCAATTTGTTTGTACTATGTAAAATTGATTTTTTCTTTAATACTAAAATTTAGTCCATCTGTTGGGAAAACAGAAAAAGTTCTAAATATATACAAAGACTGGAAATGTTTCATTCCACTGGCTATATCCTGTGGTATATGCATTTTCATCAGAATGTTTGTCTTGCAGACAAAATGAATATCAGATGGTGGTTTTGAAAAAGGGCAGACCTAACATGAGGTGATTAGTTTCAAAAACAGATTTTTATTCTTGATAAATTATTACCAAATACAATCATCTGTTGATTGAGGATATAAAACAGATTGGTCATACTACAACCCACAGGTTAAATGAAAAACGGAAATAATAAGTTTATTTAACATGGTCTTGCATTAGGTTCCCAGCAGTGCAAATCTAAGGCAAATAATTAGATTTCCAATTTAAAGATACACATTTGTTAAGCTAGACATTTCCTGGGGCCATTTATTTCTCTGTTGGCTAGTCCCACCGCACTGGCAATGTATTTAGGACAGTTTCACTTAGAACTTTACATTATTACACCTTACATATTACCCTGATCAAGCCAGTACTATAGTTTGATTCAGGGATAATGTGCAGAGAGGGCAAAGGGCTGACTGTGATGACTCCTGGCTGAAAATCACATTCCATACACTGTCATATAGATGTGAAGGAAATTAATGGCTTTAAAAAAATCCTGGGGATGGAGGGAGGAATTTACTAAGAGACAATTGGTAAACCAAACAAATCAAAACATCTTATACCAAGTAAATTGGACAACAAATACAGCACACTTAACTCTTAAAGATCTACTCTTCATTTTTTCAGCGTGATCTCTTAATTTTATGGGGAAAAATAAAAAGTTAAAAGACAACTACTCTGATCAATAGTATATCCTGTTTTTACAGAGCATACTCCCCTTCCCTTCTCTTCCCCCTCCTCTATTTCTTCAATAATTTACAGCTCCACTATGTAATGTCTCTCCTGGGAGCAAAGAATCCCATTACAGATGATTCCTCTGTGCAGACTTCAGCTCTGTAAATCAACAGGCTGAGCTCTCTAACAGATTTTAAATCCCTGCTTGAGTTAGGCTGGGACAACTTGCAAATTGGTCAGAAAGTAGGGGGAAGAAGGAGATTTTGGTGCCAGAATAAGTTCCAGGAAAAGAGTTTACAACACAATTTGTGTTTTTGTTGACTTCCCCAGTAACTATTGTGCATTGACATTGAACAGGAGAGGTCCAGAAATAGCAAGGATTGAAAATGTATATACAAAGGAGATTCTCTCCCTAGGAAAACCTCTCCCTAGGAGAACATTCCCAAGGGTAGATTCTAAAAAGTCCAGCAGAGTGCACCAGAAATATAAAGTAAGTTGTACTAATGTCTCCTTGCAGATAAGATTTCTAAATTGACTAGAGCACCTTGAAAAGATAGAGAGACGTTCTATAACAAAGGTGTGAGGAGGGGAGGACATTATTTATAAAATAAATCTCTGAGAATTAGATGCCTCATGGGGAATTTTTTTTCCTGTAAGGTTTATATGCCTTCATTTAATCAAAAAAAATGAAAGCCCTCTAGAAATTCATTGATGAGTAAAAAAATTTGAGAGACTGCTATTATTTTTTGTATAATACAGGTCTCATTTAAAATAATGGTTAATAATTTAACAACTAGGATGTAAAGCATAGCTAATTACATAAAACTTACCTTATAATAATAATTTTATATATGTTACACCAACACTGGTTGCATTAGGAGACAGATTCTCATATTTCCATTATTAAAAATCCAACATAATGTGATTTTGATGCAGTTTCCACATTTATAAAACCTCACTGTATTCAAGTTGAACCAGGTGTTTTGAAATAGAACAACAGTGAGAAGAATAGGCGGACACGAAGGGCAACTCACCATCCCAAACCAAATTGCTTCTGAAGGTCAATTCCATATAAGATCCAGTCACTTGGGTTTAACGGACTACTCTTTTATTGTTATTACCAATATATGAGATCTCTCTCTTATCAAGCTCTTAGCAAAGTTCATCTCAATCATCATTCTAGTATGGAGTCTCATCACCTTAATCTTACATTACCACTATTTCATTTTTCCCAATCTTTTTGCTTTTGAGGTTTTCCCCACTCTTCAGCCTATGCACACATTTCTGGCCAATCATCCTAAAATATTACTCAAATCATGAGTTAATGACATCTGGAATCTGAGATACTTGCCTTTACTCAATTCTGTGGTCTCAGGGATCAACCTTTAACTATGCTTAAATATTCTGAAAACTAATCTTATTGTTTGCAAAGGAATGAGAGAATGGATGGATTGGGACAAATCACTTCTACTACACAATGTACTCCATGCAAACGCTTCGAATTCTTAGTCAACATTTCCCTCTTAGTACGAAAACAATAGCATATAATAATTAAACTGAAGGACTTTTTAGAAGATAACCTAATGGCACCCTTGATGCAGCCATGATTATGAACTTGCGGTGATTTCCTAAAGGGTCCATGGCCTTCTCCAGACCACCATCCCAGCTCTCCAGATTTGCCTCTAATGACTGTGATTACAAACAGGCTGAACACACA
Source organism: Avahi laniger (assembly GCA_963575035.1). NCBI lineage: Eukaryota > Metazoa > Chordata > Mammalia > Primates > Indriidae > Avahi > Avahi laniger. The sequence continues at coordinate 17,760 of CAUYSK010001114.1, forward strand.
TTTAGGACAGTTTTGCTCCTCTGGTGATAACCTGAGTGACGTTCTATAACAATCTTTGCTGTAACTGGTTTTCTGGAAGGATCTCACTGTCAATCTTTATTCCAAAAGTGTTTCAAAAGTCAACATTTTCCCTAGCATATATTATTATGAGGGACTCCTCTGTGCTGCCAGGAAACTTCAGACTGAACTTCTAAATGACAGAAAAAGCCTTAGGGCACAACTGGGCACCCATTTGCTACTTTAAGAATGGTGTGTTTGTTTTAAATTGGTGCTCCATTCCTAATGTTCAAGAGGGACTTCTAAAAAAAAAAAAATCAGTGTTTGGAAAGATCCAATTTCCCTGTACTTTTGGTCAAGAGTTCATAGTTACTTCCCCTGTTAGAAAGAGCACTAACTTACCTTAGCAATAGCAAAGAAATTTAAAACCAATGCATTCCCTTTTCTCCATATATTGATTCTTCAGTAACTTAACTTTCTCCTAAAACTATGCCTTTGTATCCAAAAGTTTCAATTCTCTACTTATTCAACATTTACAATCTCAAATACAAATAATAAATGCTGAACTCCAGAATGCCTTTGCAAATACTCTTTACTCCTGCTAACACTTACTTCAAATAATACTTCCTTGACTTCTGATTAACAATTCTTTTGTGTGCTCTCATAGAACACTGTCTCCCCACCACCACAAATACAGCACTTACCACATTGTATTACAGTGGTTGTATAAGTTTGCTTCCTCCCTTCCTCCTTAGTCTGTGACCTCCTGAGAGACAAAGGACCATGTTTTATTCACCTTTGAATTTCAAACAGTAGCACAGTATTTAACATATGCTAGGTATTCCATAAATAAATTGATTTGTTGAATTGAATTGGACTGACAAATTGTGCTTCTGGACATGTTAATTACTGGTTAAGGCCAGGCCTCCACAGAGGACAGTAGTGAAATGAAGTTATTTTTCAGATCACTGAGAACAAAAAATGTGTTAATTTACGCAAAATGAGTAAGCAAAAATTTTGCCTAACTAAACTAATCCATCATTTCATTGCAATGCATGGTTTTGCTAATGGAAATTTGACCTCACTGGGACAGTCCTAGTGTCTCTTGTGTTCCATGTTATAACTGAGTCATCTGTTTCATATTGATGTTGAACATACCCGGTACACCTCATGCACAGGACAAAATCGTGTCAACTATCTCATGTAAGTACCATTGGTTCCAGGTAGGATTAGCTGAGGGCAGTGTGTTGTTGATGGTTCCGTGAAACTCATGACTGGACCCATATTTTAAAGACTACACCCCACTAATATAGTGAGTCATTGGCATCTTCTCCATATACCAAAGTCAGCAGGTTACACAACTAAATAGAACTTTTAGCACAGTTTCCTCAAATAAATCTGCATAATCCTCTGGACAAAAAGCAAGGTGGGTCTCTTTACACATTTCCCATTTGTGACAAAAATAAATCCTTACTGGATTTTAAGGATTATAAGAGGAAGAAAATGTTGTTTTTTAGAACAACAGGCCAACATTTTTATTATTTACATTGAACATATTTGTTGGCATTTTTCCTTTTCTCACTCATTTGTACTTAGTCTAAGCAGAAAAAGCAAAGTCACTCAAACAACTAAGCAACAGATTAGAAATTTAAATACTCGACTTTTATTCTTTTGTCACTCTGTGACTCTGTAATTAATTTCCTCACATACATGTATCTAGCTTTAAAAATAGAGGGGAAAAGTTGTTATTTTTCATGAGAAAGCATAATATTTAGAAAATACATTTGTAAATTTAAATCTTTCAATTTACAAGCAACTAATTAGTTGCAAATAACTAAAAAAGTTACATTGAATATATAACTATATTCAAAATTAACACTATTAGATATACTGTCTGAGGTTTTTTTTATGCTCTACAGGCTGAAAAGGGGGGATAAATATCTTTTTAAAAAATTAGTAGTAGATAAGCAAAATATTTAATGAAAATTTACAGTCAGACATAGAGCTACCCTACCTTACATGGGAAAGACAGGTAGGAAAAAACATGGAAATCAAGAAGATCCTAGTCTGAGTCTTAGCCAGTCATGGACTTTGTGACCTTGAGCAAGTCACTGAAACTTTCTCAACATCACTTCGCTTATTCCTAAAATGGAAATAATAGTTCCGCCCTTATCTAATTCCTGGAGTTGCTTTGAGAAGAACATAAGATAACAAAAATGTGTGTTTGGAACTATAGAGTACTACACAACGTAAAGACATTATTATTGTTATTCTGGCATGTGGCTATTGATGGTGATGATGGCAGCAGTGATCTGATGTTTGCCACCAGATATGTCACCAATGCTCTGCTGTTAGTAAATGTGATTATCACAATTGCAAATTAATTTTTTTTTCAGATTCGGCCATCTGCAAAGCTGAAAGGTTTGTTCAGACACTAAGCACACAACTTATATTAATTTAAATAGGAAATATAAACAAACATGTATGTATACTACACAGCTGTGCCAGAAAAAGACTATAGTTCACATTCCTTCAAATTAAAGAGTGCTTTCCTCATCTGATTTCCTCCTCATTCTTGTAGGACAAACTTGTTACCAAATGTCAATCATATTTTATTAAATTGACTGTGAAAAGGATGAACTTCAGATACAGAGATTTTTTTAGCCTTAGGCTTCCTTGATTTCCTTGCTGCAGATACGATTTAGCAACCCTGTTTAGGCATCTTTAAAAAAATAAGAAAGAAAATAAAAAAGGGGAAAAAAAAGAAGATAAAAAGACTAATGCATAAATTCAAATTGGTGTGGCAAGATTCAAGTGGTAAATCCCAGAATCTCTAGCAACTGGAAAAAGCCCTAGACCAGGCACATTTATTTACACTTTATTATGTAAGTCAGGAGTCATCCCAGACATAATCCACTATCTTTGAGATAACAGGAAAGCACCCGGATGATACTAGTCATCTTCCTAAAGACTAAACTTCCTAAATAAAGAAGCAGTCTTCAACCAGCTTTTCCCTTTGTGGACTGTTATCATACAAGATGCAGTTTTAGCTTTAAGCCATAGCACTTTGTAAAGATTCCATCACGCCACCAGAAAAAAATTGTCTTTCTATTATACATGTCATTAGTTCTCAATTATTTTCAATAAGACTCTTCTCCAACACTATTATGAGTTGGCAAAAAACGGTAGAGGCATCACTGTAGTTCTCTAGGTTTTGTAAAAATGATTATTCTTCAGTAAAGGTATTTATGGAGAGCCTTGGCCAAGCTGGTGATCTCCCAAATGTTTTTCTTAGCAGCAGCAAAACCTCCAAGTTATTTTGTTATTTAAAAAAATAGGTGCCAAAAGGAGTTCCTTGCCCCTACTAACTTTAAATTCCATATATTTTTGCATTTGAAGGAAAAATGACATTAGATAATCTACAGAGCATATACCCCAACAAAAACCATGTCCAAAGTAAAACTATTTTGTGAGATATTGTGGTGTCATGTGAAAAAATAAGTGTCCCATACTCACGTTTGGGAAACGTTGAATTAAGCTAGGCTAAACATGTTTCCCTTCTGCTGGATTTCTCAGAGCTGCAATATGCTATCATGTATTGTGACATTCTAAGAGAATGTTTACAAAATCTATTTGACCATGAAACCCTTCTTCAGGGAACTCTGTAAAAATCTGAAAGAGATGTGGTTAAAAAACACTGGATGTGGCAAAAAAATATATCAAAGAATTTGTTATGACCTTCTAATAGTTCTCTTTGTGTGGTTGATTCCACTTATGCCAATCCATGTGGCCACAGAGAACCTATTGTTTTGCCAGGTCTATTTATTTCAGGACTACATATAGATTGCTTTGAGAGAGGAGAGAAATAGATTTAATCAGTGCCAACAATTCCAAGGACTTTTTTTTCCCCAAGTGACAAAAATCTTAGGAAATGGTTTAAGCTACTTTTCCATGAAGTTACCAGGTGTCAATATTGTTTCACCTGAATTTCACGGGGGGGAACAGGGAAAACACATTTATGGAATAACAAGCATCATGTTACTAACCACAAAATATTGGTGTGTCCTCATTTCTACCAAATCTAGGGGAACTGGATCAGGAACTTAAATGAGGATATACTACAGTATGTAAGAGATAGATTTTAGGGGTAATGAGTTGATACCTAATCCACCTGTATCTATCTACCAGTAACTCATATTTGAATTCAAGTTTCTGATATTCATTTCCCCAGTTTCCAAGATGGTTGAGTGATGACGCAATTGATGACAATTGTTAGATGACTGTTTTTGCTACTATAGGAACTCAAATCAAGCATTGACCCCGGAAGACTATTCCTATAATCAGAATGCTGATGAGTTTTGAGGGGTTTTGTTTTTGTTTTTTTTAAGGGTGGTGGGAATGACCTAGATTTTATCTATTTGCAGGAGGCCTCTTTGAAGAGGCTCTCACAATGCTACAGTAGCTCTGGAGTGTGCTCAACGGCTGTGGCAGCTCAACCATGCAATTTTATAGCAGGCAGCAAACAAGGCAGAGAATTCAGGGTTAAAAACTCTAGTGAAGTTTTGTCTTCTACAGTAATGAAAGCTGACTAAAAGAGTAAATCAAATGGATCTCCTAACAAAATGAAAACAGCTGTTTGGCCTGGCTCGGTCTCTGATTTAGGTTAAGTAATTATTGCTCTAGTGTGGTTCAAGGTTGTTCTGTATTAGTGAAATAAGATAGCACATGAAAATCATCCAACTTTTTAATTTACTGTAGCATCAGAAATTCCACTGTATAAAAAATTCCAGAAACGTAATCTTCTAAAAACTTTACCTATAAACCTTTGCAAATACCAATTGATTAAATCTTCCAACACATAATTACACAAGATATAATTACATTATAGTAATAATCTTTAGTATCTATGCTGAGAAAATATTTTAATATTTTAACTTTAAAATGCTAAGTTTTTTCAAATTTTACTGAAGTGATATATTATATCCCAATTCCCAAATAACTGTAAAGATCATTTTTTGTATAGAAATGTTTTTTTAAGAGCAAATGATGAAATGATGAAATGCTAATTGTCGAGCCCCCAAAGAAGTCTATTTTTATAGTGTAAATCTTTTTTTTTATAATTCAACCTTGGCATACCAATAGTGGTTAAGAAGAAAAAACAATTATAATGAAGAAACACAGCAAAGGAATATTCTTGAGGAAGATGTTTCTCTGTTTGACACTATTCAGAGTAAAACAACTCAAGTCACTTTAAATTCCATTTCTTATTTGCATTTCGTTTTTCTACCACCATCATTAGTGCCACCTCTCTCTTATTTAAGTACTTGATTTCTGCTTCAGCTTGCCTATGATAATATCAATGATAGGTTGGTGATGCTTTTTGAAAATTGTAATTATTTTTTTAAATGATAAAAAAATCTACAAATATTATCTGATGTGAGACATTGAATTCCTGAAAAAAACAAAGACTGAAAGACTTGGCCACTTTCTCTGGCTGTTAATTTTTAAGTCAACCTCCATTACTTCACTGGATGGATGCTTAAAAGTATGAATAAACTATAACATTAAAATATATTCTAATATATTCTAAAACTAACAAATATTTAAATTACAGGATAACATTTCTTCAATAGTGACATCTTTAGAGCATTTTAACTCACTTGGGTACACTCAACTCAGTTCTCAACAAAAAAGAGAGAAAGAAAAGATTACATCAGAAAATTAATATTTTGAAGAAAATTACTTCGGTGGTTTAAAGCCCAGGGAAAAGTCTCAGATGTTCTTGTTGCGATTGCACTATTATTGCTGGACACAGAACATGACATATTACCTTTCCATTGGGATACGGTTTTGTAGCTTTCCTAAGTCTAAATAGCATTTCTCACTAGTCCTTGCCAATCATTCTAACTAGTACTTGCCAGCACATCAGACTAACAGAAACAATAAGGTTACATGTGTTGTTCTCCAAAATGTTTCCACATTATGATCTTTCTTTGGGGTCAATAGTCCTTAAATAGGAGAATATATCCTATTTGGGGTTTCCATTCAGAAATTGTCTTGTGGAACTAGATCAACAGTGTACAATTTACCTAAGAATTTGAGAGGAACTCAATGAAAAGCAATATTTAAAAGGAAGGTTTAATTTTTTTCCTTTCAGACAGTTAATGTAAATTCTCCTCACTGAGATCTTCAAAAATGATAGAGACATGAAGCCAGTCTACATTCTTAGCAGTGTGCAATCTGAGAAGGGTGACAGAGGAATGGTCCTACCACTTTGCATAGCCCCTGTTTTCCTTTCAAGAAACTCAAAGCCTGCTGTTGTTACCGCATAAGTCTTTGTGAATGGCCAAATGTCATCAACTCAAAAATATAAAGAAAACTGAGCATACTTGGAGCCACTGAAACAGTGCATCTTTAACTGCCAAGTTTAAGTATAAGCTCAAATTCTACCCAGTTCTCTGCAGACATATATCCACCAGTAGTGTAAGAGGAGGACTTACAAATAGAATCCCTATGCTGAAAGGAGAGCTTCCCTCCCTGAAAACCTTACTCTGAAGTACAGTTGACCCTTCAGCAACACAGAGGGTGGGGGTGCCCATTCTCCCTCTGCACAGATGAAAATCCACTTACAACTTTTGATTCTCCCCAAATTTAACTACTAAGAGCTTACTGTTGACTGGAAGGCTTACTAATAATATAAACGGTTGATTAACACATATTTTGTATATTATATGTACAAAAATATATGTATTATATACTGTATTAGAATAAAGTAAGCTAGAGAAAAGAAAATGTTATTAGGAAAATCACAAGGAAGAGAAAATATATTTACTATTAAGGGGAAACAGATAATCATAATGGTCTTCATCCTTGTCATCTTCATGTTGAGTAGATGGAAGAGGAGGAGGAAGAGGAAGAGTTGGTTTTGCTGTCTCAGGGGTGACAGAGGCAGAAGAAAATTCACAGATAAGTGAACCCCCACAGTTCAAACCTGTGTTGTTCAAGAATTAAGTGTACTTCTTTTGAGTCTGTGATCTCTCGTTCTTAGTTACTCCTGATATTCCTCCACCTGGGATATCTCCCCTTGAATAATCTTTTACGTGCCACATCTTCATGAGTTCCAGCTTGGGAACAAATGTTTTCTGAATCCACACTGAAAATGTCTTGCCCCATGTATATACTTTCTATCTTTTTCTAGATTAGTCTCCTAAGATATTATGTGCCTTATTGTTTTTCTTCCCTCTTCTTAACAGAATTCCATGGATAAATCTAGTAGAATCTAAGAAATAAGCATCAATGATTATTTTTTTCGTTTAGAAGATTATGTTTCTGACCTAGTATTAGGCTTCAGAAAGAACATGCTTACTACAGAAAGCGAGAAAATGGACACCCATGGTGACAGATGTGACAGAGGGCCTCATATCATCAGTGCATTTACTGGTGAGTGTTCCTAAAAATCAAAGAAACCCCTAGTTACTCAGGTTTAATATAGGTCAAGATCCTGGATTTTCTGAGTCTGGTCAAGAGTCTCTAAATTCTAGTTATTCAATTAGCACTAGGTGGCCCAAGGAATCAATCCTCCAACAGTTCAACATGAGTACCTATAGAATGGGAATCTGATCCAACATGGTTTTAAAGAGCTTATTCAACCAGAAAGCCCTCTGTTAGGAGGTACAATCCATTCCAAAGGGTACTTTTCTATTTTCTGTGTTTCTTTGATCATTTAGTTTCACCCTAAGATTGAGCAGGAAATGGGAATTTCCAAAGATTGGCATTTCAAGGGCTATGGAATTTCCAAAGCTTGGTGTTCTGTAAGCCCCTCCTTTGCCCTCTTCCCCATTGTCCTCAATACCCTAACACAGGGCCACGTTCCAATAACCCAGAGCCCTTCATGGCAGCAAGCCTTTCTGCACATGCTTATGGAAGAATGGCACGACACTTTGTATAGGGACAAGATGCGATCAGATAGATGAAATAAACAGACTATCCTGAAGAATATTTGCACTTGAAAGTTGAATGGTGTTTATTATAATCACACAGTTTATACCCTTGCAGTCAACCATTTCAAAGCACATTTTCCATACATTTCTCCTTTTCCTCTTAAATCCTTTCATGAAGAAATGTCTCTTTTAAAAAAGTCATTGGCTCAAAGCAACAAAGTAGCTCTTTAGTTCAAATTATTTTGTTAAATATTATTTTCATGTTAAGTTTTTAAAATTTAGACTCTAAAATGGGTATAGAATATAAAATACTGCTTAGTGTAGCACCTTTTATAAAACGTTAATAGAAGACCTTACAAAACTCTTTGGACAACTATTCTACACTAACTTATAGGTTACTTTGCCTCATAGCTACTTGATGTTGGCAGAGATGTGAGACAATGGCTCAACTGTCATATCCTGTGAATAGTGGCAACCATATCAAAAGTTAGGGCCTAGAGTAAATGCAGCCATGAATTTAATCTATTGGAATCTTTTCTAGTAAAATATTCACTCCTACCCTCAACTCATAGGATTTTTAAAATGGAAAAGACCTTAGCCATTATCCTTTCCACCATTTTATATATGAGGATATTGCAGCCCTGAAAGATGAAGAGACCCATCCAAGGTCAACTCAACTGGTTATTGGATGGGCCCAGACTGGCTCTTTCCTCTTCTCAGGGCAGTACTGGTAAAACAACCATATTTTAAAAGAGATTTTTACCCCACATTATATCTAGAAGAGATAAAGATGAGCTCTTAAAGAATTCCCAATTCCTAACATTAAATTTCAGTGCTCTCCTCTTTAGCACTTCCTGGGAAGTACCAAATTCAGTCATAACGGTTTGCTCATGGCCATTCAACAGCCCTATTTGTTTTATTAAAGGCCCTCCCCATCATTGTCCCCATATAGCTATCTGTATTTCATGTTTAAAGAAATTAAAGTACTGCAGAAAATATTACATCTAAATCACAAGTATTATTTTTATGTGACAAGCTATTTAAACAAAGGAGTCTGAGTTCCTGAAGTAAGTGCTTAGGCCACAATTAAAAATGAATCCACTCATTGTTTTAAAATACTCAAGAAAAAAAGAAAAAGATGGAGGAATAGATGAAACAAGATTGACAGATTTAGAACTGTAATTATAATTGTTACAAAATTATAATATAATTGGCAACAGATATGCGGAGTTTATTACACTATTCTATTCAGGAAGGTTTGACATTTTTCATAATAAAATGTTTATTTTAAAAATCAATTCATGTACTGCCCTTTGGGAGAATGTAAACTGTTCCCAAATTTCAGTGTACACCAGTGGGCCATTCTAACCAATAGTAAACAGGTAAAGGAGAATTCAACCAAAAAGTCTTCCAACTTTTTTTAAATTGTTAAAAAAAAAAAATCACATGAAGTTTATCAAATTTAACATTTTTAAATGTACAGTTCAGTAATGTTAAGCATATTCACATTATTGCACAATGCATCTCCAGAACTTCTTAATCTTGCAAAACCGAAACTCTATACCCATTAAACAACAACTCTACATTTCCCCCTCCCTCAGCCACTGGAAACCACCCTTCTACTTTTTGTTTCTATGAATTTTATTACTTTAGAAACTTCATATAAGTGAAATCACAGAATTTATCCTTTTGTGACTTTTCACTTTGCATGTCCTCAAGATTAATCCATGTTGTAGCATGTGACAGAATTTTCTTCCTTTTTAAAGCTGAATAAAATTTCATCCTATGTATATATCACATATTTATCCATTGATAGACATTTGGGTTACTTCCACCCCTAAGTCTTCATCATAATATAATTTTTTTTGAAGATAACAAGTATAAGATTCTGTAAGAAAAACTCAACTAAGCAGCAAGGAGAAAGAATGGATGGATGTGCAACAACTGGAACAAAGTCTACCTACCAGCTGTTCTCAACTTTATATCCATCACTCCAGAGTCTAGAAGAAACTGGGCACACTTAATGAAAATGAGTCAGTGGGTCTATAAGAAACTAACTTTACTGTTTCTATACTTTTATTTTCTAACCACCTCTTATTCTGGTACTCTTTCTTAATGGAACTATTCAGAGTATATTGATAGATATAAATATATTTTTATTTCCTTTGTCTACAGAGATATGATAGCCTACACTATAAAAAATGTAGCTTAAATGGGAAGAAGGTACCATGAATGATTGGGGATTGAGAAAGTGACAAAATTTTCAGATTAAAAAAAATTTTGATAAATAAAAATTATACTTAAATCCCAAATTTGTAAAAAGGACTTTGGTGTTACAGATATTCCATAGTTTATTTCAGCGGTAGATTTGATAAACCATTTGATTTCTAAGAAGCTGAACACTTGTGTACCACTTAGCAACTCACAGAAGTTTCCTAAATGGCACTGTGATATCCTGGGGGGATAATTATTTTACTGTTTATTAGAGAGAATGAACCTACTGCAGAGAATGAAGCTCTCCAGATGATTGTACTTCATCTGATTTAACAAAGGATAAAGTTCATCCAAAAATCACTTGAGTTTTGTGGGCACCGACAAGCCACGACCACCTTATCTAGATCCACTTTTGTATTTTGTACTTTGCCTCTGGTTTACTTTCTTAGTTCCCACTCTCACTCCAAGGGATCACCAATCCCTTGGGCTCATTAAATTTCTGGCTTGAATTATGCAGAGTGATTAATGGTGGGTGGCTGGTACACGTTGAGGTCAGCGTGCTGAGCATCCTGTATGTCAGCAACAAGTACACCCGTGTGCATCCACCGACTCACTTTTCTCCTCTGCAGCCATAATTTATTCATCCCAGAGTACACTCAACCATCTGCTATTTATTTTGTTTTCTTTAAGTGTTATTTTCCTCAATTTGCTAAGCCAGCGCACAGGTGAAAAGTGGTAAGAAGCCAAGGGAAGTTGCTGTTGTTGGACACAGGAGGGGTGAGCTGAGCTCCCCATGAGGAAGAGCATTCAGCTTCACAGAAAGGGCCTAACTGTATTGTTGAATACTTAAATCCCTGCCTAATAGGAGCATTTGGGCTAGGCCCAATCATAACTAGCTAAGGCTAGACCCCTGGGGTGAGGAGTGTAAAGCTGGGGAATTTTAAGCATCCTTAATAGTAGCCCTGTAATAAACTGATGCTCTGAATCTTTGCTAGAGTCTGCACAAGACTGGGCTATAAATTTTACATTTGGCTAAGTGACTCATAAAGAAACACCCACCTGATTTGAGACATGCATTTTTGGCAGCCAGGGCACTCGCTAAATTAGCTACGATTCTATTTTTAGCTGCTTTCTTTCTCTGCCTAAAATACAATGATTCTATCGGTACAGTACAGTTTTACAACTAAGTTCTCCACTACTGATTATTAGACCGTCTTTTGGACCAGGAAACACTGGAGTTCACTTTCTTTTTAAATGTCCCAAATGCTGGAATAAATTTTACTATTTATTTATTTATTTTTTTATCTAGAAGGTTCTGGCCCTGTGAGCTGTTTTTCACGAAAGTAACCTTAATAAATTATAGAAATGCATTTGAGCGTTTTTGTACTCTAACAATCCCTGTTATTACAGTGAAAAAATATAAAACCACTTTTTCTTCAGGAAGAGTTGAAGTGTCTCTTGTCTGGGGAGGTCCAGTGTCGATTTGAGGAACTTGGGTCAAGCTGGTATTTGACCTTTGGCAGGAGGCTGCCCTGGGTCTTATATTCTCAACAAACTGGGCCCAAGACAATAGTGTGCTTTATAGCCCAGAGCCTGATCAGTGTGTTTCTCCAAGGAAGACCTCAAGCTGAAAAGCCAACATGCCTGACAACCACCGTCAAGGTACCAAGGGCATAAGCACTAGACATTGGAAAACAAATGGAAAAGCACACATAGCTACATCTGGAATCCTAATGGACCGCCAATGGTTCCCAGCTAAAGGAAGAATTACCCGTGTTATTTTATCATCCCTAGTGCTAACTTTGCTGTTTATGTACAGCAATAAATGATTTTTTAAAAACATATTTGGGTCATTATGTCATATACCACCAGCAAGTAAGGTTGTTTTATTGTGCTTGGAGTCAAAATACACTGCCGTACCCAGATGTACGGGAAGTTTAAAATCTCTTGTCCTTCTGTATTCATTCCTCTTGGACAAATGAGTTAAGTTTTTAAAAGGGAAATTGAGAATTTTTATGGTTTCTACTCCCACCTCGCCAGTAAAATTTGCACCAGTATTTTTCTACCCAGCAAAGGTGCTTGGCCAATGATAACACTAAATACTAATGCAGAAAGCCAAACAGCTTCCAACCAACAGGAAATGCCAGAGATTTTTTTTTTGGGAACACTTTTAGCAAGTTGGATTCTTCTGCCAAGGCTGTGCTATAATCAAAAAGTAACTGCAGATCAAGAATATGAAGTGAAATCCAGAGGTCCAAGCCAATTCTGCACATAGAATGATATGTGAATTTCTACCTTCCTTTTTGTTTATTGCAGGCAGTTTCAAAATTCACCTGCTTTGTTAACTCCTTTAACACACATATCCCAAATTTACCAACAAAAAGGAATATTTTCTGAGTTAAAAAGAAAAATCCAAAATTCTTAACCCTTTATAATGTATTCTTTTACATGCTCTTTAATCAATGGGCCTATTGGTTTCTTTTTCTACCCATTCCTCACACTTCCCAAAGTTTTGAAGCTCGGTTTACCCAAATCTGCTAAATCTTCTTCCATTCCATTACTAATAAGGGTAAGTTTTGGTGGTTTTTTTTTTTTTACATGAATAAAGTCAAGGACTTCATACATCAAGGGAGAATAAAGGCTGAGAAAAGCAGATGTTCAGACGTGGATCATGACTGACCCACCTACCCAGAGAATTAGTCCTTGTCTGAGTGTTTGGTTTTTGAAGCTAAGGATGCTGGCTTTCCTGTTTACTTAGCTAGCGCTGTCACTGGGTTACAGGTGGCCTGGAAAGAAGATTTAGGAAATGTTTTTTCTTTCTCCATAAATGAACATCAAATTATTTTACAATGTGCTGTAGTACATGCATCATGACAGGTTGGAGGCCAAATACAATCTCAAATATAGCAGAGGCAAAGACGGGGGGTGGGGGAAGCTGGTTGCTTGTGAAGAGGAAAGGAATTGTTTTAAAGTTCTTGATGAAACAAAGTTATTTTTAAATTTTCACAGGGTTTACTAAGAGAGGAGTCATTTTGCTCATTAGCCTGCACATGTTCCCTTCCATGTGTCTTTGGCAGAATTTCTTCTAAGTTTTGGTTATTCTTGCATTACAGCAGACTTTAATTTTTTCAGAGGATGCCCTTTCGTATCCAGTACTGAGTTCCCTGGAACCATCACCATGATCTTAATTTTGCTATTAATGATCAGTCTTTTCAAAAAGCAGTTAACTTGAGTCTGAGTTCCACCTGAGTCCTCTATGTAAGAAAGGCCTAAAAGCATCAGGGTTGCTTCCGTTTGGAGGAAGCAATTACTTGACATTTATCAGTTAAGGCTAGAATTCATTTTTTTTCTCTCTCACTTTCTTTTTCACACTATTTACATTCATTATCTTTCATCCTATTACTTAAATTTTTTCACCAAACTTCAGTGGTGCATTTGGTGATTTCTCCTTTCTTTCCTTGCTTATGTTCCTATCCTGTCCTCCCTGACACATTTCAGCAGTACCTGATTCTCGACATATTTCACATTTCCAGAGCATCTTGGAGTCTCTTGTTCGTACCTCTGCATTCCCCAGCCAAGAAGTCTTCACAGATCATCCATATGAAATCATGTTGCTGCTCCTTCAGAATGCTGCCAGGAATCATCTCCCAAACTAACCCCATATGGCTCTGCTCAACCCAAATCACTTCAACAGTCCTGTTTGCACATTGACAGGAGAAATCGCTTAGGAAAATGTTTCTATATTCTGCAGATGTTTATATTTTACTGATGATTCCTCTGCTTCTGTTCTTTTGTTCTTTCATTTGCATAATCTTTTTTGTCCTTATTTAAACTTAAAGCTCCATGGCATGATCTTATACTCACATATTTTTTGTGTGTTTCTAAAATTCTCACTTCAGTGCTCACTATATATATGATACGGAGAGAGATCAAGAAAAATGGCCCCTGACTGAACTGATGTCTGGAATTGCTTTTCTGCCTGTCATGCTCTGACCTGGGAGAGCGAAACATATCTTAGATGACCACTTACTGTCTGTTGTTCTTATCTAGGCATACTGGCTACATCCATGGGACTCAGGGGTTCTGAGGTGACATAGGATACAACCATCTTTCACTTGTCAGCACAAAAATAAAGAATAGGGCTGGCAAAATTATGAAAACATTTGAAAATTTTGTCTTTTTGCCTCTTAGCCTAACCATCAGCATTTCTGAGAATCTTTCTCCTTTGCCAAACTCAGGTTACCAAGTGCCTTCTTAATCTCTAACTCCCTCACATAAAAACAGCAAAATGTGATATTATTTATACTTTAACTGAAATTATTTTTCACAAATACATTCTTTTAAGAGTTTTCAGTTTTTAGCCTCATTTCCTATTATAGAATAAAAGTCTCTACCTCCTGAGAGAGGAATTTAGGAAACATTCAGGAAGCGAGAATAATGTTGTTGGAAGTGGGAGGACAGCCTTCTCCTTGAACCCAAAATTATGCTGTCTTTCATTCTGATTTTACAGACAATACAGTGAACTTGCTTTAGTTGTTTGGGTGCATTTCTTAGTAAGGGACTAGCAGAGCATCTTGCTTCCCATTTTTCTTAATACAAAGATTCTCATGCCCCAAGATTCACTGAAGCCAGGAGTCCTGCGGCCCCAAACCTGGCCTGGATCTCCTAGCATCACTGCCCTGCCCCAGCTCCCTCTTTGCTTCTTCTGCACTGGAATTCATAATCACATGATCCAAAGTTTCAGTCACTTTCAATACCCCGAACAGCTGAATCTGACACTGCCTTAGGAGCAGAGAACAGTTGCTAAGCAGCCATCGAGTGAGGAACAAGTACGGTAAGGTGAGGGATGAGGACCATCGGCCCAAGCACACTGGGTGCTACTGCCAAAAATCCATTATTAGTAGCAGATAGGATTCTATCTTTTTGCCCGAGTCATTGACAGTATGTCCTAGAAAGTTTAGAAGCATTCATTGGCACAGTCATTTCTATGTCTTATAAGCGTCATTTTTAACTGAGGTATAACTGACATGTAATAAACTCCACACATTTAAAATGTACGATTTGAGAATTTTTGACGATTGTATAAACCTGTGAAACCATGACCACAATTCAAGATACTAATGAACACAGTCATCACCCCAAAAGTGTCCTCAACCCCATTTGTTATCCCCACTCCCGTCCCACCCTCTCCCCAACAAGTGATTTGCTTTTTCGCACTATAACTTACTGTTGATTTTCTTGAATTTTACATATGTGGAAGCATACAGTATATACTTTTTTTTGTCTGATTTCTTTCCCTCAGTGTAATTATTGTGTAATTATTTTGAGATTCATCTATGTTGTTGCATGCATCACTAGTACGTTTGTTTTTATGGCTGAGCAGACTTCCATGGCATGGATGTGCCTACCTCAGAGGCATTTATTGAGCCTCCTCTATGTGACAGGTACTGTGCTAGACACTGCAATATGCAGTCACTAAAGGCTGGGTCCCAGCCCTTAAGGATCTTAGTTGGTGTCTAAGACAGATAAGCAAGTTGACAATTACAGTAAAGTTTAATCTATGCTGTAAGGGAGGTAATCACAGGGCTTTTGGAGCCTCATCAAAGACCATATAAGTCAGACTTGAGGCTCAGAAAGGCCTCTAGGGAAAACTAATGCTTGAGGTATGATCTGGAAGAATAGCAGAAATTAGTTACAGGGTGATGTCAAAGAGCTACAAGTTCTGTACTGACTGGCCTGGGGCGGGGGGCGGATGAAGCTAGTGAGAAGAACCTTTTATGCTCAGTAAGAAGCTTGAATTATATCTTGAGACTTACTGAAGGCATCTAAGTAGCAACTGAATGACATCGTTTAATTTACTTTTTACTGTGTAGAATAACTAGGAGAAGACAAGACTAGAGATAGGGAAACCAACTAAGAAGCTATTAAAGTAGCCCAGCAGAGAAGGGATAGAGGCTTAGGTTCAGATGGCAGAAGTGGATACTGGGGGAAGTGGACAGACCAGAAAGTGACAGAGACAGGAAATAGAATTCTAAGAACTTCGCTATTAATTAAATGTATGGGTGAGACACAGGAAAGAGTCAAGAAGATTCTCATATTTAAAGCTTGAGCAACTAGGTAAATATAAAATGGATTAAGATGTGCAAGTAGGGTTGAGGAAGATGATAAACTCATTCTAACACTGTGAGTCTGACGTTGTGTGAAACATTCAGAGAGAAAAGTCCAGAAGTTAGATGGATGTAAACATGAGTTTAAACTGCACGGATTTGGAGATAGAGATAACAGTGTTTCTCAAATTTACAGGCTTGTAGGAGGAAGAGGATAGAAAATGAAAAAGAGCAAAAGGCTTAAAATGCAGTTCTTGGAAACACTGCCTTTGTAAGGGAAAAATTAGCTCATATATCTTATCACATATTTATTTTTGCTTCTTAATTAGTTTGCAAATTTCTAAAGGAAGGCAGTGGAGAGGCATTACCTTAAATTTGCAGTAATCCAGTGTCTCCAACAGAGTAGGGGCTCAAAACTAATTTTTATTTGCATATTTGCAAACCAAGAATATGTTCAGTCTGGATCTACAACTAGCTGTCTCTCTGAAATCAATCCGTGTGGATTATTAAAATGTTACAATAATTAGTTTGGAAGTGCCTAGGTATGATTTATCAGCAGCACATAGATGTGATCTATTTCTGTTGAGTAGGACAACAATTCTGCTAGTTACAGAATTTTCAGATATTTATGTAAGTAAAAGAGAAAAGTGCTTCCAGCCTCAGATCTAGCAACATGCCTAGGAATATGACTTTAGCAGAATCCATGACAGTCAAGTCCAGCAATGGGCTTAAATATACAGCTAAATAAAAATTCAGACAGAACACTGCACAGCAATCTTGTCATATTTTGCACATCATGCAGAATTTAGCACATGACACACTGGATGCGTTTTTTGCTTAAATAATTAAGTATCCTAATTCTCTCAATAGGACTTCCACAAAAACTTGGGAAGCCTTCCTAATCCATATTAAATCTAATGATTGTAAATATTATTCCATCCTTAAACTAGATTAACTTGAAGTAAATGAGTGTAAGGAGGTCAGGAAAACTTCAGTGAATCAATCCTCATTTTTCTCACCACGTCAAGAGGAGAAGCTATGATTTAAGCCATTTCTGCTAGGGAAAGTGCTTCCCGTGTAACTTTTTTCTTCCATGATCTCTCTCCCCCATAATACATTAAGGGGTAACCTTTACTTGCCATAGAAAAACAGACACGTGAATTTGATACTCTCAGCTTGTTGATATGTTTTTAAAGCTGGCGAGCAAACACAGTGCAGAATGTGAAATTTTTTTCCTTCTACTGCCACATGGCTAGCTGGAAGCTGAGTTCAGGACACTGCTGTCTGTTCTGATTTCCAAGAACAGCAAAAATATTAAGTTATGTTGAGGGGGAAAAATTCTTGTATTTGATATCATCAAATGGTTGTTTCCAAAACACCCTCCAATTTTTTCGAAGTAGAGAACCTTACAAATGAAATAAAAACAAACTTAATTTTACTACCTCAAAAAGATGTCTAACAATTTTCAAAGGAATCTCTTAGACTGTCTCTCTTTTTTTAAGTTTCGCTTTTGAAACAGAAAACAACAATGTCTTTTAGGGTCCAGTCATATTTGCTGACTCTTTAAAGAAATATTGTTTAGATATAACTTGATTTAAGAAAATTTAGTATTCAAAGTCTTTCTAAAAAAGATAAATGGTGTTATCTTTTAGGATAAAGGATGGTATTAATTATATTAGAAAAGCATTTTTCATATTATAATATTTATTAACATACTAATCACTTCAGTGAACTTAAAAAAATCAATTTATAAAAGTCTGGTTCACATAGCCTTTTGGGAGACACATCTATAGTATAAACCAAGGCATGTGTGAATTCTTTTCATAACAATGGGTCTGTACTACTCAGGCTATCATTCTCTTCTCTTTTCTTCTACATATTCAATTTCCTCCTAACTTGTCAGAGCCTACCAGCGCTGTAACACCAGATTAGAACTTTCTCCTGAGCTTCAGATCCATATATTAAACTTCTTATAAGACATCTTCACTTGTTTAACCCATGGAAATCTAAATTTTATGCATTCAGGACTGACAGCATCACTCCACCTTCCAAATGCTCCCTTTCCAATTCATTATTTTAGGAAACTACTAAACCAGCCTCTAGTGGCCCAAGTCAGGACCGTGAGATCATCCTCAAATCCTCCCCAACTTTAGCCATGATACAACTTCAATTCTGTTGTTTCCATCTTCTTCATGTTGCTTAAATGCATCTGCCTCTCTCCCTCTCCACTTTTCATTTGGTCCAGATAGGCTCTGCTCCCCTACACAAATGTACAGCTAACTTCTCTAATCCATGCCCCATATCACAGCCAGCGATCTTTCAAAACTGCAAATCTAAATAAAATATTCCCGCTTAAATTCTTGCAGAACTCCTCAGGATAAGACCAAACTCCTTAGCATAGCATAAAAAACCCTTAAGGATATACTTCTTCTCATTCCTCCCCACATTCCAGTCCATACAGAGCTACCTGCAGTCCCCTGTAAGCTCTTCTCACTGTCACCTCTGGGCCTTTGTACACACCATTTGTTTTGCCTATTATGAATTTGTGACCCTCTTAAACTCTTTCCCAACTGCCTTTCTTACTTGCCTTTGATGTCTCATTTTGGGATATTACACCTTCCAGGAAGCCTCCCTTGACTAGTCTCCATCCCTTAGAGATAGAAGACACTGCCTCTTCTATGCATTCTGGAAGTTCCCTGTACTTACCCAGACTACAGCACTCATCACCCTTTATTGTCATTGCTTGGTCACTTGCATCTTCCCCCTTCTAGACTACAAGCTTCTTGAGGACCAGGATTGTGCCTTGTTTTCCATTACACCCCCAGCACCAAAAACAAAGTCTAGCACACAGATGACACTCAAGCAGATAAAGGAATGAATAAAAGTACATAAAGAAACACAAGCCAAGGAGTAAAGGCAATTTCCCCATTTTATTAATAATATTTTTAACTCTCAATGTGTTTGGCTTTCCTTTTTTCTATAACCTTATAATCTTAGTTTCCCAATTTATAAAAATGAAAACAAACATAAAAATATTTACTTGTCTTAACACATTGACTTCCACACTAGAAAAAAACTTTTTCCTTGGGGCCACGGTGTTTTATTATGAAAACAGAATAAAAACTTCAAAAACAAAATGATCCTTTCTAATTTAATGAAAAATCTGTTATTTTTTTATTGTTTTCTGTGCATTAGTTACATGCAACTTGAAAAATAGTTCACACAGCCTCCAAGGTAGAGACGTGTGCATTATATATGCTTCACGAGGCCCCCGGCTCAAAACTAGTGTGAGTTAAATACAACTCACATGGCAATTACTGTGTTAAATGCAAATATCAGCATATTTCTTCTTAAAACTAATAGTAGACTATTATTTTAAACTAAAGGTACACTTATCTATTCACAGAAATTTAAGTGCAAGTATACTTTGATATATAACATAAAAAAAATCCTGAAAGATTATAGGTAAGCAGAATTTAGGAATAATATCAACTTTGAATGTACCATTGCAACTTTGGCTTCATTATAGGAACACTGACTTTGTGTAAAGTGACTAATCATTCTCTTTAGTTTCAGAAATTTGAATTTTGATGTACAGTATTGGGCTTTCTTAAGGTAAGATATAATTACTAAAAACCAAGAAAGACTTCAGGGTTGTGAAAAAAGGAAAAGTAAAATTTGAAACTACACAGTGAAGAATCATCTAACCCTTCCTTGACCTAAATTAAAAAGCAATCTTTAACTTTCTTGAGTTTTAAATTTGCAGAAAAATTCTAAAACAAGAAAATTAAGATATTTATTTGCCATTCATTTTCTCCTGGGTAAAATGAGAAAAACTGCTCTAGATCAATGTTTCGCAAACATTATTCCAACTGAAAAGTCTTTTCTTTCCTCTAAATATTATGGAGATGGTCAGTATGTATAAAACGTAAAAAGTTTTCTGTTGGGAGGAGATGAAAAAGGGAGATAGTCTTGTTCGCCACCCCCTTGCCCCGTAGCATGATGCTTCTGAAGTGCCAAGAATTCTACAGAGCCTGGCTTTAACACCACTTATCTGGGAGATTCCCTGAAGACCCCTTTCAAATCTGAAGTTACAAGATTCTAAAATCTACCAACATTTCTGAGTATGCTGTTATCTACAGGAGGGAGGCTAAATAGTCAAATCTCTATATTGGGAATTTCTAGAGAATATGAAAAGTGTGTGGTTTAATATAGGTACATTTTAATGACTACAGTTACGAAAGAGAGATTTCTGAGCTTTGTTGTCAAAGATAACAATGGATCCTATAATGTTTCCCTAATTATTTTTTTAAATTCATTACCTTCCATCAGTTAAGGGAACTTATAAGAGCACGTATAGTTGAATGAAAAGAACAAACTGCTGGGGGGAAAAAAAACTTCACAAATATTTCCAAATTGGAAAGTGAAAAGAGTGTGTTTCATCGAGAACCACAAAGTAATGACAAGAACTCAGTTTCAAGAAAGACCAAGACATTCAGAGACTCAAAATAATGAGCTTAATTCCCCAAAGTCTCAAGCAGTTTCCACCCCAGGGTAACAAAAACAAGAACTCATGTTTGTTTGTTTTGGAGTCTCCATTTGGACCTGGAAGGTCAGGCTCTGAACAGCCCAGTCATTGTTCAGCATCATTCACGCAGATCATGGTCCAGCACCTGACTAGGAGTTAGGAAGCCTGGGTTCTCTAACTGATTCTGTGATCGACTCACTACAGGGTTTTTGAAGACTCTCAATTTCTCCCCTCTAGCGTTATCTGTGAAATAATCTTTCCCTTCTGGGAGGTGGAGTAATTTTGGGGATTATGGTATCTCCTGGTACTTGGAAATATGCTAAGGATGATCATGCTGATACTTTATTGCCAATGTTTTTAGTTTAAATACTTAAAAACAACAACGGTTATCACCTTACTGAGGGATTATTCTGTGCCAGGACCTGTTCCAAGTGTTTTACATAAATTGACTTGCTTAACCTTCACAATGATCCTATTAGTGAGGTATATTACCATCCTTATTTTGCAAACGAGGCAGCAAAATCACCAAGTTGAGTGACTTGCCCAAAGTCACTCAGCTAGTAAGGGGTATAGCTAGAGCTCCGATGCAAGAAGTCCGGCTCCAGAGTTCTTGCTCCTCACGATGCTGCAATGCTACCTCTCTGTGGAAGCTCTCAAGTTTTCCCATATCTAGTGCTATGAGGGGAAGAAATGAGAAGTCTAGAGCATACATGATCTCTTAATTGCCTGTCTAATCAGATTAAGTAGGTCTGCTCTCACACAATCATGAAGTGTGACATATATTGCTCTTATACTTAATCCCCCTCCTCGCCCCCCCACCAGAGAGGGGTGTGATTACTTTGCAGGATGCAGGTAGCTGGGCAGGGAGAGGATCAAATAGCTTCAAAATGGCATTTTTAACTGAATGGGACTATCTCTCAATATATACATATTTAGAAAAAAAAAGGATTTGAACATTTTGTTAAATATCACTCCCTACAGTCATTTTAATAATACTGGCAAATCTTGAACTTTCTGTTCCTGACACTTTGCAATTAATACCAAAGTGCCAACAAGACAACAGCTTGTAAAGTGAAACCTGTCACAGAGCATTCTCTGATCAAGTTTCCATGAAGCAGATGTTGGACTGATTTCCTGAAGCTTGTATACATTCATGACTGTGCTCTGCTCTTACTTTTTTTTTCCTCCTCCACTAATTAGAAGTTCTATCATCAGATTGTACAGGTTAGGGGATTTTTAGGTCCCAGAAGAAACAAGAAAACAACTGAAAGTGTAGTGGGTTGTTGAATACAGCTGCAAATATTGAACTGTTTCTGCCCCACATAACGCCCCTAGTTCCTAACTCCCCAAAAATCCTCTGGGTCTGTCTTAAAAAGGAGCCAAACAGGACAATGGTATCCGGAACATTTGGCCTTTCTGTAGTTTGTTTTAAGGCATTACAGTTCAAAAGCCTCTAAGCAACTACTGAGTTTCACTAATCACAAAGAAATCTCTCACACAGAGAGAACTATGAAATAATTTAACTGAAGTCTTCCTTCCAAGACTTCAGTAACTTCCAAAAGTCACAATAAGTCAAAGCGTTTGGAGAGACATTGAGGCTAAGGAAATGTACACTGGGGAGGGGGGTGTTGTATTAACCCAAAACCAATCTGGAAATCAATCCACATGAGATTTAGAAGAGCGTACTGCAGGCTGGAGGAAATGCAGCCTGGGAGTCAAGTCCAGACTCTTGGAACACGCAAATAAAACACTTTGTCCAGGACGACTAAGACATGTTTTGAAGTATACATTTTGTGCACTAAACACAAGGATAACCGATACTAATCAACTGCTATGAAACCAGAACAAAGTCGGAAGTATGGGAGCAATAAGAAAAACATGACCTCAAGTGGCAATGTAGCAAAGAGCTACACATGGTCCATTGCTGGAACTTTGCTAAGAGGCAAAAGCAAGAGGCTCTGGGTCTCACCAAACCCAGATGGTAATGCAAAACTAAATGAGTGAATGTTGAGTAATTATTTATCAAACAGCAGGATCATTCCAGAAATACAGAAAATATGCAACACAACAACAACTTTTAAATCAGTCCCAGCAGAATTTTGAAATGGAGCAGTAAAGAAGTTCATATTGATTAAAAACCAAAATGCAGTCCTGTTGCTTTTGATTTGCCTTGCTCTTACAAAACAAAAGAGTCTTGTCAATATCCATATGTGGTGACAGAAAGCAAAACCTTTCTTAAATTTTGTGCAAAGCAGATATGGTTTTTAAGGCATCGCCCACTCCATGTCAGGCTCTGAAGTATCTTTATTGGGCTTATCAGGGAAAACAATAAGAATATATTAATAGCACAGAATGGTAGGTGTTGGATTTCATACTATTCCTAAAAGGAATCTGATATATAAAATTTGGGGGAGAGGGGGTTGGTCATATTTTTAGGAAAAAAAAGAAAATTTTAAAATTAATGTGGAACTCACCACAATTACTCAAAGAACGAAGAATCTTTTCATATTTTAGGTGAAAAATTATTCTTTAATAACTCCTTTCCAGGTCCATTCACAAAATTTCTTCCATTGTTTACAATGTTGTGTACCTATTTATGCTCTTTTGAAAAATGACACTACTTCCATTTCTCCCTCAACATAACATCGAAAGGAAGCCAAGGAAAACATTCAAGAAAAATGCTGGCTCCTGAGAATTCAAGAGAACAATAACACATTTAGATTTTGCAAGATTAAGGTAGACAATACAAATACATATTCCTCTCAGTGGCTGTGTCATTTTTCATATGCTAACCACCAAATTTTAATAGCACATAGGTAGGAAACTATTGTCATCATAAACTAGATCATGTATCTTATCAACTACTACCTAAGGAAAGCTATGGGATTGGAGGAGGGGAAGAGGCAGTACTAAGTTCCTATGTCTTCCTGCTTTTGCAGTGAAAAGGGTACTTTTGTACATTAAGAAGGTGGCTCTACCTCACTAGATCTACATTATTCGACAGACTCAAAAATGTAGCTTTTGTGTAACCATAGAGTTGTCAATGGGCCTATAGTATCTGACAGCTAGGAGGCACATATATTATAAATCTTTGCATAAAAGCCCAAAACTTTACTCCGGTGTTAGTTAAATGAAACGTACTTGCTTAAACTCTCTGAGTCTTGGCTTCTTCAATGCATGGTAAGCACTCAGGCCTTTGCAGACTTGAAGCTCAGAAGGAACTTCGGATTTAGCCACTCAGGCCAATTACTATAGTAGCCACACCTTCTAGTTTTACCAAGGCAAGCTCAACTTCAAATAGTGTGTCCTGTTATACCCTGAGAAACTAATTATCCACAACTCTGACTCACCTGTGGAGGGTTTTGTTTTTATTTTTGTTTCTTAATACACACAATGAACTATTTCTCTTCCTCTGACCCAAAACCTGCTGAATCAGAAACCACAGGGGTAGGGTTCAGATAATCTTCACTGATTTATCTTTAACCTCCACAGAATATTATGAAGCAACCAGGGTTAAGAACTACTAACACAATCTGTCAAATGTTCTTGAAATTTCATATTTCAACATATAGTAACTAATAAATCAAGTCCGTATAAGTCTTACCAAAAAAAACACAAAAAGATTGAGAGCCAAAGATCAAGAGTGACATACCAAAGAATTATTAAAATAATAATTAAAAGGTACACATTTCAAACTGATGCTATACAGTAGGTATATCATAAGAGCCACATATGTGAGCCATATATTAATATGTTATTTCAAATTTTCTAGTAGCCACATTTAAAACAAAAGGAAATAGGTGAAATTAATTTGAATAACATTTTATTTATCTAAAATATCATTTCAACAAGTAATCTATTAAAATTATTAGTAAGATACTTTGCATTCTTTTTTTGTACAAAGTCTTCAAAATCTGGTGTGTATTTTACACTTAGAGTCCAGCACAATTTGGAGGAGCAACAAGTCCTGTGCTCAATAGACACACGTGACTAGTGGCTACTGTATTGGACAGCACAGCTACAAACTGTAATACATACATGTGCAGCTGTGAACATAGTACATGATATCATTCCTTTCATAAAGCCTGCAAACACTACACTAAAATTATTTTTCATACCTCTATTACAGCAACGTAGACTGGCTGTTACATGAAGAAATAAAGGCGATGACTATTTTCAAGAGCTACTGCACAGGATTACAGTACTCTGCCTATAGTGTGAAGTGTGTTCAAAATTATTTATACTATTAGGGCAACAATGCTGTACCTTAAATGAAGGTTTTCAAAAATAATGTCCATATCACATACTATATATATATATATATATATATATATATATATATATATAAAATTTGTGTGTATGTTTATGTATTCCATGCATAGCATTTTGCATCTAATGCAGTATGTAGTAGTAAAATGAACATTAATTCTCATAGGAAATCAGATGTCTATCTTTCATATGTACTCACATATACACTAAGTGACTCAATTCAACATGACAACTCATGTAATCATCTGGGGATACAGCACAGAGAGTTGAGCACTTTTTGCACGCAAAGATTTCCAACCAAGAAGGCGAGTGGGGACTGAAATCCAGTGCTCTCTCTGCTTACCAAGTGGGTAGGGTGCCTTGGATTCTTCTTCTAATTCATCAAGTGTCCCTAGAGGGACACTTTCCTTCTAATAGAGCAAAACAGTGCCACATTTTCTAGTTGTTGTCTTGAGTCTTGGAAGCACAGGGAGCCTTATTAGAACTCATTCATTTGAGTTGAAGTAGATGACAGATCTGGCCCATCCTCCACATCTTCCAAGTCAAAGTCATCTCTTCCTTGCTAATACTCAACAATGCAAAACTCTCAGGTGACAACCAAGTACTTCTCAGATCCAAAGTGACTTCCCACAACAATATTAACCTGCAGCCTCTACTAGTGAAAAGTTCAAATGGCCCACTCTCTGAGAA
Organism: Avahi laniger; assembly: GCA_963575035.1. Taxonomy (NCBI): domain Eukaryota; kingdom Metazoa; phylum Chordata; class Mammalia; order Primates; family Indriidae; genus Avahi; species Avahi laniger. The sequence goes on from CAUYSK010001114.1 coordinate 43,505, forward strand.
GAAGGCAAATCAGAATTTTAGTTTTCCTAACAACAAATCAGGTTTTCCACCTATATACCTCATTTTCGAAGTATATTGATCTTATTTCAGATAATAGCACAGAAGATCTACTTTTCAGGCTTCTCCATCAAAAATAATTACCTCCTATGTCCCAGTTACTCTCAATCAATTGACCCCACTTTGTCTTTTTTCATCAGTCTTAGTACTATCTTAAATTACCTTGCTCATGTATTCGTTTATCTCGTTGACATCAAGGACGTCCAGTCATATTTAAGTTCTATGAGGAAAGCAACTTTGTCTACTGTTCACTGCTTTATTTCCATTGCATAAATCTAGGTATTCTGTAAATATTTTTTAAATTAACTTTATGAAGAAATATTCCAGGGTTCTTAATCTCAAAGTATCTGCTATCAAAGATAACGTGAGGGAGATGGGGCAGACGGAATGCTGTCTGTGATGGCATAGGGGCTTGTAACAGCATAGCTGTTTCAGAGAACTACAAATGGGAAATACGACTGATGAATATGCTGGCTTCAGTGGAAGGAGAGGGAAGAATTCATTTCACAGCTGTAATACCAGAAATAGCCCACATTTACAAAAGGCTTTTCTTTTTAGAGTAGATTAACTCACTTAGACTGAACTCCTAGGCTATGATGATCTGTGATTCGGTCAGACTAAGTAAGAAACGGATGGCACATGCAAACTGGGCATTTGGAAAAGACTTTAATAAAGGGACTATTTACAAATATGGGGCAGGGTTTAAGGAAATCAACAATGGATCCTTTAATACCCTGGGATGGGCAAAGAAGTTCCTACCCCTGAACATGAAAGAGCAAGAGAGGGCCAGAACCCTGCAAAGACGTTGTATGGAAAAGGCTGTCTGCTAGGAGCTGTGTCCAAGGGACACAGCCAAACCAGTGTGACCAGGTGGTGGGGAGACAGTGGATAAATGCTCTGATCTCATTCTCTTTCCACCTCTCTATCTCCTAGCAGGACCTACAATTGGTTAAACTCAACTGGAAGCTGAGGGTAAGGGAGTCTAATGAGAAGTGCAGAGGCCCGCCCACAGGGGCATACAGCAGGCTGGAGAGGGGTGAAGAGTGAATCTGAAGGCCCCAGCACACCCTGTGAAATGCAGCATGAAAGGAAGGTTTGCTTTATACTGCTTCATGTTTGAATCTTAGGTTAAAACCATTATTTGAATTATTTAAACACGAAATCTAAATAACTGCTACTACATGTAAAAATGCAAGTTATATGCTTAATAAATTTCACTTAATATGATAAAAGCTGAATTCACAGCATTACAGTTCTGTTAAAGCAAATAAGTGAAGAACTAAAGAAATGTGATGCAACAATGAAAGTTTTTCTAATCATATAACTTGATAAGAGGCAGACTTACAGAACATTGAAAAATTGACAGTATGAACTTTAGCAGTGTTTCCAAACCTAGCTATGCATCACAATTACCTGAAGGTCATTTTAAAACTGTAAGTTACTGGATCTATCCAGCTCTACCCCACTGATTTTAACTCTTCAGGAAATTATGACACACAGATTATGGAAATAATGTTTTAGAATTTTCCTCTCAAATATTAAATAGCTTGGTCCTTTTAAAAGTGTTTTTATTTTTGTATGCTTGTTTTTGTGCTGCTTTAAATTAAGAACCCATCTGAGACCATCTGCTATCAAATTTCTAAACCAATCAGTGAAATCATTAATAAACATAAACCTTTAATAAAAGACTTCTCAACATAAGCATACTTTTAAGATCATTTAATTATCTTTTATATAATCTAAGTAGATTTCAGTGTATGATTTATTTATTTATATAATTTATTTTTTATTTCAGAGTATTATGGGGGTACAAATGCTTTGGTTACATAAATTGCCTTTGTATTGCCCAAGTCAAAGCTACAAATGTGCCTATCCCCCAGACAGCACACTCTGCATCCATTAGGTGTAAATTTACCCATCCCCTCCTCCTCCTCCACCTGCCTGACACCCTATGAATGTTACTTCCCATATGTGCACATTAGTGTTGATTGACTAGTACCAATTTAATGGCGAGTACATATGGGGTTTGTTTTTCCATTCTTGTGATACTTCATTTAGAAAAATGAGCTCCAGCTTCATC
>CAUYSK010001116.1:0-34847 GCA_963575035.1 Avahi laniger
TGTAGTCCCAGCTACTTGGGAGGCTGAGGCAGTAGGATCGCTTGAGCCCAGGAGTTTGAGGTTGCTGTGAGCTAGGCTGATGCCACGGCACTCGCCCCGGGCAAGAAAGTGAGACTCTGTCTCAAAAAAAAAAAAAAAAAAAAGAAGTCTGAGATTGCAGTGAGCTATGATGAAACCACTACACTTTAGCCTGGGTAACAAAGCAAGACCCCATCTCGAAAAAAAAAAAAAAATCATAGTCTGCCTCATATCCTAGAACTGAAAAGGCCACATACTAACTGTTACAGCCTCTTCCTGGTGACTCAGAAAGCTCTACCATTAGCTGCACCCACCTTAGACTTTAACTTGGGAGCTAGTGATGTGACTAAAGAGGGCCTCCCCAGTTTCCCTGGCAGGCTGCTGCATGGACTTCTTCCCTGACGCAGCAGTTGCAGTGATTTCCGGGGGTTTCTGGTGCATGAATGTTAACATAGACAGCACCAATGGTGACAGCACTGCACCAGTTTTGTGGTTTGATTTTGCTCATTGTAAAAGTCTGATCCTCTAGAATCCCTTAAGATCCTATTAATGCATTTGTGTTCTGTTGCATTCAGACAAAGTCAACTTTGTTGCTTGCTAAACTCTTTTGTTTTTTAACCTGCTTAATTAGCTTTTCAGTATTACTGCTACCCGAAACAGATTTTATTTACTAATTTTTTAAATGTCTGCTGTCCCCACTAGAATGTAAGCTCCGTAAGAGTAGAGACATTATCTATCTTGCTTACTATAATTTATCTTCTTTATTACAGCAGAACCTGGCTCATAGCAGGTGGCTGGCAAATATTTATTAATTAATAAATAAACACTTTTTTTTCTCTTTTAGAAGGATTTATTTTTTTCTCCATTAAGTTCTCTTTTTGTCCCCTCAAATATCTGTTTTTTTTTTTTTATTTGGATGTATGACTTGTTTCTGCATGTTTCCATTTGTTTTTGCTGTTGTTACATTTGTTTTTCTCAAATGTCTGATGGTCTCTTGGATATTCATTCATAGTTGTGAATAAAGATAAATGTTGATTAACATAAGCTGGGCTTCCTCTCTTCTTGAGTTGGTCCATCTGCCCAGAAGTGTCTGTGTGAAGGGGCTGGGGTTCATAATTAGCCCTTACATGTGGATGGTCTGTTTGCTTAGAAATGAGGCAGGAATGAGATTGCCTACCCCACTTCCATCCCACGATTTCAGACTAAGTCCTTTATACTTGGTATGAACTAGGACTTCTGGCTGTGTGTAGGCGGATAGTAAAACACCGCAGGATGGGCATCCTCTCCTTCTGGATTGGAGCATACTCTATGGTGTCTGTAACTCTGGATGGGGAGATTGGAGGGAGAGAGAATCTGATATATCTGATTAATTAATCCCCCTGATCTCTGCCCTCTTCCTGCTCTGGCTTTCTTTGCCCACCAAGCTCAAACCAGAGCCTCTCCACCTGAGCAAAGTAGCTCCAGCTTCCAACTCTCTCCAGCTTCCAACTCTCTCCAGCTTCTCTGGGCTGAGTTCTCAGTACAGTTGTAAGATACTAACTTCTTTCTGTCTTCCAAAATGTCATCAAAATTCTTGGTGCCCTTTATCTCCTCTTTCTTGTTACTTATTTATTCTTTGTGTCTTTCCCCTATCATTTTACTAAACTTTGGGGAGGGTGGTAGGTAAATGTGGCAAATCAGTTTGCATCTCCAGCAAAAAGTGGAAAGAAGATACTAAAATACATATTCCTAGATTTCACCCCAGTCATTCTGAGTAGATTATATAGTAATAGGTCTGTAAATAATTTTTAAATTAATTTGTATTGAAGTGGTGTTAGGCAGGCCTGGATATGTGGTTCAGCATTAGAATGGCCTGCCTTATAGAAAATCTGGTCCAAGATTTAACTCAAAACCTGCTGCTTACATAGCATCTCTGAATAGGAATCTGGCCTCTTCTTATACATGCTCCTAATTGATTAGCCAGTCAATGTTCGATAAACATACATTAGAAGAAGAGAAAAATAAGGAGGAAAGGGAGGAAAGAAAGAGTAGACGTTCTTTCATTATATAACAAATAAATTTGAGTGCAAGTTATGTGCCAGGCATTGTATGGGTGCTGGGATTAGAATAGACTCTGTCCTTGTGTAAGTTAGCCTATCAAATTTCATTCGCATTAACTATCAAAACAATAAGATGACACTACGCAATTTCTGGGATTCCTTTCAGATCCTTCTCTCACCAAAAGAGTATTTATTTTCCCTAGGCTGAAAATCTTTTGCAAGGCATGATATTCATACCAGTTAATTCAAAGAGTGATTCTCCCTGCCAAGATGGATTGTAATAATTCCATCTTGAATATCAAAATCCAACAGTCAGCTAAATGTCTTTGAGTCAAAGACCCAAAGACATTCAGTGTCACTACAGCAAACATCAAATGCAACCCCAGGAAAATATTTGATCATGAGTCATAAAGATCTGTTCTGAGCCATGAATTATGTTTAGAGGAGGATGGTAAACACACTTTCAGGTTTATATCTTCAGCAGCTCATTTTCTCAGGTGTTAATATGAAGAGATGTAAATAGCCCAGGCACTACTTTTTGAAACACAAGCTATAAAATTAATGATCTCTGCCAAAGATTCCCTCATTTCTCATCACGATAAACAAATTGGACATAAAACAGGCTGACTGGATGTGCCTTTGCTGATAGAGAAGTACGTGTGTATGGGGATTGGGGTAGTGGGTAGTGCTATAAACTTTATTCAGCAAAGGGGAGAGGAGATGAAAATAAATAAGCAGTGCTTTAAATTATATTGATCTGAAAATGACAGGTATTCAGTAGAATACCTGAAAGGCACAACCCGAGACAATCAAACTCATGGCTGCCTCGTACGGTGGATGTGTGGAAGTTTAATTTGAAAACCATTCCATTGGCAAGGTAAAAGGGAGCCAGGTATGAGAGATGTGAGGCTGTGAAGCTGTCAGCTCAGGATGATTGCTCACCGAGGCAGGGGCCTCTGCCAGGGTAGACCCATTTATAATTTATTTCTCTCCTTTGTAAACTTCCAAATGCACAGGATGACAGAATGTGGCAGGGCTGCAGAGACTCCACTAGAGACAGAAGTCAGGGACCAAAGTCCTTTATTAAAAAAGATAGTAAAAAAATATTAAAAACATGAAAACATCAATTTATTTTTCCTTTTCTGCAAAAAATTAAAGATTAAGTATTACTTAGTCAACACTTAAATTACCTAAAATATATTATGTTAGGAGGAAATGTACACAAAAATTGTATATATAAAAGTAGTTTTTAATACATACAGGCATATAGTCATAGATACAATTTTCATTTTCTCATGGGATTCAATTCAGTTGAATGTGTTTATTTTTATACAGATATCTATCACTCGGTGTAGGAAAGTCATCTATAAAATAAATTAGTCCCATTAGAAATACTTGAGGAACTGAATCTGGGTAATTACATGTTTGTATGAATTTCCTTGTGGCAATAAATGTGGTAGAAAATAATCTTTAAAAAGGAGTGGATGAATAAACATACAAATAAGTAATAGCAGAAAATTTTTCGAGTAATAAACCACACCTGAATGAATATGAATTACTTGTTGGGAGACCTAAAGGCTTATCCATACATACAAAGGATAGTAACATCCAACCTCTATTTAGTGTGTGTCGTGCACCAAACATTTTACATAAACTGACTTTTCACATTACTCACAATATCCCTATGAGATAGGTGTATGATTATCTCCATTTTGTACATGGTACAGCTGTAGAAGAAAGAGGTTAAATAATCTCCCCAAAGTCCTTCAGTTTCCAAGAAATAGAGCCAAGATTTGGACGACAGCAATCCAGCCCCTGATGCTGAGCTCCGGAAGGATGTGAACAGTGAATGCTCAGCAGATGGTGATTACACACGGAAGAAAGCAGAAGGAATTGGAGCCCACAGTGTGAGTAGTGCTGTCTCTTTCAACTGTGCATCCTCCTTATCCTCCACCTGTAATATCTTGAGTAACTACTGTTTGACCACTAAGGATGGAACATGGTAAAAAGAGATGTATGGATAAACAGTACTACTCTCTTTGACAGAGATTTAATCTTCTATGGGGCTTTATCAAGGAGATAAGCTTTTCACAGATGGAGAGGAGATTAAGAACATTGTAATTAATAAAATTATGGAAATGAGATCAATATCTGTTAAGCATCTACCTGGTCCGAAGCTGGGACACTCACCCCATGAGAGCCTAAATGGTTGACATTGCCGTCCCTTTGTACTAGAGGAGGACATTTTAATTCTGAGAGGTTAAATGACTTGATTGGGATTGTAGGTATCTACAGAGACAGAGCAAGATTTAAATTAAAATCCATATAATTCCTAATCCTGTGTTCTTCCATTGGGAGAAATATCATAAAACTGGTAACAGTATGCAACCTAGAGAATGTCCCCAGTCCGTGGGGCACAAAGACTCTGCATTTAGTGTAGTTTGAGCCACAGTCAGGGTGTGGTGGTACGCTTGGACCATTGCTGCTGTGCTGTCTGATCTTACACAGATTGGTTTCCTCCTGTGAAGGGTAGGGGAGCTCTGTGTATGCATTTGTGTGGGGAAGGAGGTTGGGAGTGAGAGAAAGGAAGAAGAGAACAGCTGGTTTATTCTCTGTTTCCTGCATTGTGATGCTTCTCTCTCCCCTCTCTACTGGGTGCCTCAGGAAAGACAGAAACACGGAAGGTTGTATTTGAATGCTGTGATCGTTTTGGTCGTTTGGGGTACTACTGCACTCAGATGCATTCCTTAACCTTCTCCTCTGCTCTGCAGTTCAGGGCAGCTGGCTCTTGCTCAGTGCATATCCAGCAAGGGTTGGAATTCTGGCCAGGCTTAACCAGTGGAAGGCACTTGAATAATACCAAGACAAAGAAGAAAGGAAAAGCCATGGTATTTCTCTCCCTGCCTTTTATCTCAGGTGACATTTCTTCTTTGGCTTCATCTCTTGTTGATAGACTTGCTGAGGTCCCAGCCTGTTTGGTGACTCCAGCTGTTGTGCTCAATATTCCTGCCTCCTTCCACTGGGTGGTAAGGGCTTCCCGCTTCGCTTCGTGAACCTCTGAGCTCCTTCACTGCCTCCTGCTTGGCTTCTCGGGACCTCCATTGCCCTTTTTGGTCTCTGTGTCTTGATTGGCCCCTAGTGGTAAAATTGGAACAGGTATAATCTGCTTGGAAGAGTGAACTCTGAATGTGGATTCTTTGAATCATGGCAGTCCCAGAAAATTCTTTGCCAAAACTCCCTGAGGGATGTAGCCTCTACACCTCTTCTCTGATGACTACTAAGGTGCCCTATGAGCTTCCACACCCAAAAGCTTATCTCATCAGACAGACAATTTCTGCCAAGGTTAACTGTCAAAAAACTTTCTGTTTTGGAAGTTCTTTGCAAAATGATCCAGTCAAGCTTCCATTTCTGGGGTTCCACACAGGCCCATTACAAAGCATTCACCTTTGCGCAAAATTATTAGATGTGCTGCTTGCTCCCCATCAATTCTCTTCAGATTCAGGCTTTCAAAAATAAGTTTCTGCAGGAGTGAATGTGGAATGACATCACACTCCAAAACTTCAGGGGCAAAGGCAATCAAACTAAACAAAAGTGGCCAAATATTTTCATATTCCAAAATAAAGTTCTAGATAACTGATGGAGAAGGTGTTCAATGAGTGGTTCTTCCACTCCTGAACATCATGTACTACAACTTTTCATGACATACAGAGCTGCTAAGGGATTGATCAAGAAGTTGAGAAGGAGAGTTGTTGGTACACTGAGGCCTCCTCACCTCCCACGGAGCCTCTTAAAGAGGAGGAGGGGTGATTTCCCTTCACCCTAATGCAAATGTAGAGAGTTTCAAGAGAACCTTCATAGGCCCATTGCCTTTGAATAGAATGGGCATCTTTATAAAGCCTAAAGGATCTAATATGCTATGATCAATGATGAATTAATTTTGTGATATAAAGATCTAAGTGGATATTTGTGCATATGTATATACAATTGTCCCAGCAACATTTGCCGAAAATACTATTCTTTTCCCATTGCATTATCTTGGAACTTGTGTCAAAAATTAATTGACTATAGGTATAAGATTTTAATTCTAGACTCTCAATTCTGTCCCATTGATATATCTGCTTATCCTTGTACCAAGATCACATTTTCTTGATTATAATCATTTTATACTAAGTCTTAAAATTGTTTATTAAAGCTCTTCAAAATTTGTTTTAGTTTTCAGGATTTGTTTTATTTTTTAAAAATTATTTGGCTCTTCTAGGTGTTTTGCATTGCCTCATATATTTTAGAATCAATTTGTCAACTTTTATAAAAAAATCTGTTATAATTTTTATAAGGAATTCATTGAATTTGAAGATTGTTTTCCAAAAAATTAATGATTTAAAAATATTTTATCTTCCAACCCATGAACATAAAATGTCCTTTATTTCCATAGATATTATTTTAAATTTCTCTCAGCAATGTTTTATAGTTTTCAATTTATAAGTCTTACATTTATTTGTCTATGTTTATTCTTAAGTATTTTATTCTTCTTGATAGCTATTGTGAATGGAATTGTTTCCTTAATTTTATTTTTGGATTGCTCATTAAGTATGTATAGAAACACAGTTTATATTTTTAAAATATATTGATCCTGTGTCCTGTGAGTATTAGAAGCTCAATTATTTGTTTTAGCATATATTTATTTGTGGTGCCTTTCTTAGTCATTTCTGCATGCAGAATTATATCATCTGTGAATATAGATCACTTAAATTAATTCCTTTTTTCTTTCTTCTTTTGTTCCTTCCTTCCTTTATTTCTTTCTTCTTTTCCTTCTTCATTCCATCCTTCCATCTTTTCACATTATTTCACTGCCTAAAACTTCCCACACCATGTTAACTGGAAGTAAAAAGAGTAGGCATTCTTATTGCTAATCTCAGGAGAAAACATTGTCTTTAACCATTAAGCATGATGTGAGCTATGTGATTTTCATAGGGACACTTTAGTAGATTGAAGAAGTTCCCTTATATTTCTAATTTGTTAAGAATTTTATCATAAATTTGCATGAACTAGTATCAATTTTTCTATACGTTTTGAAATATTCATGTGTTTCTTACTAGTCTTTCATTATATTAAATTTATGTATTATAGTAATTGACTCTTGTTAAACCAACTGTGCATTATTGGGATAAATTGTACCGGGTCATAATGGAAAATTCTTTTTATGTATTGGTAGATTAGTTTTCTACCATTTTGGTAAGAATTTTTGTGTCTATGTTCATAAAAGATGCAAGTCTGTAACAGGCATTGGTATACCTTTTCTGTAAAGATCTGTAAGGGAATGATGGTGAAATAGAGCCGGTGGCATGATTCTCCTGACAAAAATACAACTAGAAAATATTCAAAGAATAGAATATCATTCTGAATATACCAGAAATGAGTGGAGAAGCCCCTGGTCCCACAGAATCAAGAGAGGTCACAGCAGTAAGAAAAATGGTCATTTCAGACTGCAGCACTCCCTCTACCAAGCCAGAAAAACACTGCTCACAGAGAATTTTTCTAGACCCACTGTTTCTGGGGTGAAAGGAAGGAATTGGGGGTAGACATTTGATCTCCCTATTGGCCCTAGAAAGAAGCCCACTCTGGTGCCATCCCACATGAATCACTGAGAATATGAGGAGGGCTCATCTTTGGTGAACTGGGGACAAACAGGAGAGCTGAAAGCAGCACCTTGGCATGCTGATCGTGACAGCTACACTGCGCTCTGATCAGCAGGATGCCACACTGAAGAGACTCGCTGGTGTCATAGTGTTTTGTAGGGAACACAATCTACAGAAAGGCCCAAATTTCTGGCTGTATTGTCCACATATCACAGGTGCTCCTATGGAGATTTCCCCTGCCCCAGAAAAAACTAGGTCAGGATTAAGTTCTGGTACTCACTTAAGTCTTCTCCAGACTGGAAAACAATGGCAGGACAGCAATATAGTTCCATAAAAATTTTAAGTTCTGGGGCTCAACATAAGTCTTCCTCAGAACAAGAATCAATGTCAGGTAAGTTATTTAGTTCTGGCACAGTGTTTGCACTCCAGTGTTCACTGTAAGTCTTCCCCCAGACCAGGAAACAATGACAGGGCAACAAGTTTGTTCCAGGGCAATGTTTTAGCTCCTGGTGCTCACTATAAGTGCTTCTCAGAATAGGACAAAACAACAGGCCATCATTTAAGATAAGCTCCATGGCAACCACAATGGAAAATCCTATAATAGATACACTAAAAATTTATAGCACAGAATCAAAACATACTACTAAAAAAATCACATAACCACAAAGGAAGACAGTAAGAGAGGGAAAAATGAAAGAAAGGATCTATAAAACAGCCAGAAAACAAGTAACAAAGTAGCTGTAGCAAATCTTTATCTGTAAGAAATATCTTGAGTTTAAATAGATTAAATTCTCCAATTAAAAGATATAAAGTGGATGACTGGATTAAAAATAAACAAACATGTGGTGTACACTGTATTGGGGAAGGGCATGCCTCTAGTCCTGACTTGGGCAAGACAAAGTCATTACTTGTAACCAAAATATTTGTACCCTCATAATATCCTAAAATAAAAGAAAAACAAATAAAAATAAGACCCACTGTATGTAGTCTATAATAAAATCACTTGAACTATAAAGACACACATAGACTGAAAGTGAAGGGAGAGAAAAAGATATTTTATATAAAAGGAAATCAAAAATAAAGCAGAGGTGGCTATACTTACATTAGATAAAATAGACTTTAAGTCAAGAGTGATAAAAAATGAATTCCATTATGTAATGATAAAGGGGTCAATACAGCAAAATGATATAACTATATATAATTATAAATATAATTGTAAATCATTATATATAATTATAAATATATATGAACCCAACATGGGAGCACACAAATATTAAAAAAATAATAACAATAAACCTAAAACAAGAGATTGACAGCAATATAATAATAATAGTGGACTTCAAAACCCAACTTACAGCAATGGACAAATCATCCAGCCAGAAAATTAACTAGACAACATAGAAGTTAGACCACATTCTAGACAAAACAAACCTAACAGATATTTACAAAACATTCCAATAGCTGTAGAACACATATTTTTCTCAATAGAACATAGAATATTTTCCCACAATAAACTATATATGTTAGATCATAAAACAAGTCCTAACAAATCAAAAAATTTTCTAAAATATTGAAATCATATCAAGTATATTTTCTAACCAGTATTGAATAAAATTAGAAATCAATAATAAAATAAATATTGGAAACTGTACAAATTTATGAAAATTAAACAGGTTCCTAATCAACGAATGGATCAATAAAGACATTATTACTAAAAAGAAAATTAGTAATGTTCTCACTACAAATAAAAAGCACAACATACCAAAACCTATGAGATATAGCAAAGGCAATTCTGTGAAGGAAGTTTATAACAATAAACACGTCGAAAAGTAAAGAGAATTCTAATAAACAACCTAATGTTACACTTTAAGGAGCTAGAAAAACAAGAACAAACCAAACCTAAAATTGATAGAAGGAAACATATAGTAAATATCAAAGTAGGAATAAGTACAATTGACACAAAATAAAACAAAATATCAATGTAATGAAAAGATGACTTTTGAAAAGGTAAATAAAATAAACAAAACTTAAGTTAGACTGAGATAAAAAGAGAAAATCAAAAGAAATAAAATCAGAAATCAAAAAGGAGACATTAAAACTGATACCACAAAAATACAAAGGACCATTAGAGACTATTAAAAACAACTATACATCAACCAGCTGAAAGCCTAGAAATGGATAAATTTCTGGACAAATTCAACCTACCAAGAATGAATCATGAAAAAGTAAAAAACTTGAACAAAACAGTAATGAGTAAGGAGATAAAACAGTAATAAAAAGTCTCTAGTTGAAGAAAAAACAAGACCTAGCAGCTTCATTGCTGAATTTTACCAAATATTTAAAGAAGAACCACTACTAATTGTAGTCAAACCATCACAAAACATTGAATGGAAGGGAGTACTTGCAAATTAATTCTATGAGGCAAGCATTATTTTGATATCAAAACCAGAGATGGACACAACAAAAAAAGAAAACTACAGGCCAATAACCCTCATGAACATAGATAGAAAAATCCTGAACAAAATATTATCAAACTGAATTCAAGAAGACATTAAAAAATCATTCATCACGATCAAATGGGATTTATTCAAGGAAGGCAATTATGACCCTAAAATCAATAAATACGACACATCACATTGACGGAACCAAGAACAAAAGCCATATAATCATTTCAATAGATGCCAAAACATTCAATAAAATTCACATCATATAATGATAAAAACTCTCAACAGACTGGATATAGAAGAAACATACCTTAAAATAATAAAAGTCAAATACATAGGAATAAACATAACCAAGGAAGAGAAAGGTCTCTACAATGAACAGTATAAAACACTGATGAAAGAAATTGAAGAGGACATGAAAAAATGGAAAGATAATACATACTCATGGATTGAAAAAATTAACATTGTTAAAATGTCTATATTACATAAATTATCTACAGACTCAGTGAAATCTGTATCAACATACTAAAGACCTTCTTCACAGAAACTGAAAAACAATCTTAGAATTTGTATGGAACCATAGAAGACCCTGAATAGCCAAAGGAATATTGAGCAAAAAGAACAAAATTGGAGGTGTCACACTACCTGAATTCAAAATATACTACAAAGCTATAGTAGCCAGTACGGTAAACAATAAAACAGTATGGTATTAGCATAAAAACAGACACATAGACCAATGGAGTAGAACAGAGAACCCAAACTAATTCACGCATTTACAACCAAATCATTTTCCACAAAAGCACCAAGAACATAAATTGCAGGAAGAAACGTCTTTTCAATTAGTGGTGCTGGGAAAATAGATATCTAAATGCATAAGAATGAAACTAGACCCCTATCTCTCACCCTACACAAAAATCAAATCAATTTGGATTAAAGATTTGAGTGGAAGACTAAAATTATGAAATTACTAGAAGAAAATATTGGAGAAATAATAAAGGACATTGTTGTGGGCAAGGATCTTTTGGATAAGACCTCAAAAGCACTGGTAGCAAAAGCAAAATAGAAAAGCGAGATTATATCAATCTAAAAAGCTTCTGCACATCAAAGAAACAATGAACAGAGTGAAAAGACAGCCTATGTAATGGGAGAGAATATGTGAAAATGATCCATCCAACAAGGAATTACTAACCAGAATATGTGAGGAACTCAATAAACTTAATAGCAAAAAAATAAATAATCCTATTAAAATGGTCATGTGTTCTGAATAGACATTTCTCAAAAGAAGGCATATACATGGCCAGCAGGTATATAAAAAACTGCTCAGCATCACTAACCTTCAGGCAAAGGCAAATTAAAATCACAATGAAATATCATCTCACCCCAGTTAGTATAGGTATTATCTAAAGGACAAAAAATAACAAATTGGAAGGATGATGTAGAGAAATGGGAACGCTGGCACATTTCTAGTGGGGATATAAATTGGTACAGCTGCTATGTAAAACAGTAGAGAGGTTGTTTATAAAACTAAAAATATGTTTATCATATGATCCATCAACCCTGCTGGGCAGCCAAAAGAAATGAAGCCATTATGTCAGAGATATCTGCACTTTGATGTTGATTGCAACAGTATTTACAATAGTCAGCATAGGTGTGGAATTGTAAATTGCTAAATGTCCATTAATGGATGAATGGATAAAGAAAATATTGTATATACACACAATGGAATATTATTCAGCCATAAAATATGAAATCTTGTCATTTGCAGTAATATGGGTGAAATTGGAGAACATTATGTTAAATGAAATAAGGTAGGCACAGAAAGAAAAATATGTTAAAATATTACTCATATGTAGGAGTTAAAAATATTGATCTCATGGAGATAGAGAAGAATGATGGTTACCAGAAGCTGGGAAGATGGAGTGGGATGAAGGGAGGCAGGTTAATGGGTACAATAATACAAATATAAGGAATAAATTCTGGTGTTTGATAGACAGCATGGTGATTGTAATTAACAATAATTTACTGTGTATTTTAAAATAGGTGGAAGAGAAGATTTGGATGTTTCCAACACAGAGAAATGATAAATATTTAAGGTACTGGATATTCTAATTGCCCTAATTTGATCTTTACACATTTATGCATATATCAAAATGTCACCTGTAACTCATAAATATGTACAATTTTTATGTATCAATTAAAAACCCTCAATAATAAATGTTTTAGGCTTTACAGGCCATATGGTCTTTATTGCAACTATTTAACTCTGTTATTTTAATGTGAAAGCAGCCATCAACCATAGATAATATTAATACATAATTAGATGGGTGTTGCTGTGCTTCAGTAAAATTTGATAGAAATCAGTCTGTATGCAATATTTGATCCATGGGCTATAGTTGACTGATTCCTGATATAAAGAAAGGTTTATCAACTTTGTTGATTTTTTCTAAGAACCGACTTTTGGTTTCATCAAATTTCTCCATTGTTTTCTGTTTTTATTTCATTGATTCCTGCTCTTATTTGTATTATTTCCTTTTCTTTGGTTGCTTTGAGTTGTGCTGTATTTATTTTGCTAGTATCTGCTAGTGACAGCTTAGCTACTGATTTGAAATCTTTCTTTTTTATAAATAGGCATTTGAAAAACAAATTTTCCTCTTAGTATTGTTTTGCCTGTAGTTTATATACATTGATATGTTTCTTTATTTTTATGAAAATATTTTAACTTCCCTTGGGATATTTTCTTGACTCATAAGTTATTTGAAAGTGAATAATTTAATTCAAAATATTTTTGGGTATCACATATTTCTTTTTTGGATATATATTAGTTGTAAATATATGGGGGTACATATGATATTTTGATAACTCTATATAATGTGTAATGATTAAATCAAGGCAATTAGGATATCCATCAGCTCACTTTTCTTCTATCGAGAACATTACAACTCTTCTTTTCTGGCTATTTTAAAATACACAATAAATTGATATTAACTGTAATTTCCCTACTGTACTATCAAATACTAGAGCTTTTTTCTCCTACCTATATTTTTGAATCCCTTAACCAACCTCTCTTCAATCCCCCTAATCCCTTCCCTTCCCAAATTCTACTATCTGTCATTATACTATCTACCTACATGAAATTCACTTTTATAGCTCCCATGTATGAATGAGAACATACATTTGTCTTTCTGTGTCTGGTTTATTTCACTTAATGTAATGTTCTGCAGTTTCATCCATGTTGCTGGAAATGACAAGATTTCCTTCTTTTTATGGTGAGGTAATATTCCAGTGTGTATATATACCACATTTTATCTAATAATTAAGCCATCGATGGACTCTTAGTTTGAGTCTATACTTTGCCTATTATGAATATTACTGCAATAAACATGAGAGTATAGGTATCTCTTTAATATACCAATTTTCTTTCTTTTGGACATATATCCAGCAGAGAAATTGCTGGATAATATGGCAGTTTTATTTTTAGTTTTTTTGAGAAACTTACATACTGTTTTCCATGATGGCTATCCTAATATTAATTTCTACCAACAATAAAATTGTTCTCCTTTCTCCATATTCTCACTAGTATTTGTTATTTTTTGTCTTTTTGATAATATCCATCCTAACTGAAGAGGGATGATGTCTCACTGGGCTTTTATTTGCACTTCCCTGATGGTTACTAATGTTGAGCATTTTTTTATAGAACTATTGGCTATGTGTATGTCTTCCTTTGAGAAATGGCTATTCAGGTGTTTTGTCCATTTTTTAATCAGATTATTTTTCTTTCTATTTAGGTGCTTGAGTGTCTTATATATTCTGCTTACTAATCTCTTGTCAAATACATAGTTTAAAATATTTTCTTCCATTCTCTAGGTTGTCCTTTTATTTTTCATGGTTTTCTTTGCTGTGCAGAAGCTTTTTAGCTTGATATAATTTCATTTGTCTATTTTTGCTTTTGCTGTCAGTGTTTCTGAGGTCTTACCTAAAATATCTTTGCCTAGATCAATGTCCTGTAGCATTTCTTCAATACTTTCTTTTAGTAGTAGTTTCATAGTGTTAAGTCTTATATTTAAGTCTGTAATAAATTTTGATTTGATTTTTGTATATCATGAAAGATAGGGAACGAGTTTCATTCTTATGCATTTGGATATTCAGTTATCCCAGTACCGTTTATTGAAAAGACTTTCCTTTCCCCAATGTATGTCCTTGGAACTTTTGTGGAAAATGAATTGGTTATAAAGGTGTGGATTTATTTTAGGTTCTCTATTCTGTTCCATCGGTCTATGTGTCTGTTTGTATGTTAGTACCACACTGTTTTAGTTACTATAGCTTTGTAGTATAATTTGAAATCAGGTAGTGGGGTGCCTCCAGCTTTATTCTTTTCACTCCGAATTTCTTTGGCTATTCAGGGTCTTCTGTAGTTCCATACACATTCTAGGATTTTTTTGTTATATTTCTGTAAAGAACATCAGTGATATTTTGATTAGGATTGCACTGAAACTGTAAATCCCTTTGGGTATTATAAACATTTTAGTGATATTACTTCTTCCAATCTGTGAACATGGGATATTTTTTCCATTTTTTGTGTCCTCTTCAATTTCTTTCATCAGTGTTTTATAAGTTTTTATTAGCAGTCTCTCACTTCCTTGATTAGATATATTCCTTTTTTTAGCTATAAAAATGTGATTGTTTTCTTAATTTCTTTTTCAGATTGATTATTGTTAGCACATAGAAATGCTACTGATTCTTAAATGTTGCTTTTGTATCCTGCAACTTTACTCAATTCGTTTATTAATTCTGAGCATACTTTGGTGAAGTCTTTAGGTTTCTTTAAATATAAGATCATGTTGTGAGAAAACAAGAATAATTTGACCTCTTCCATTCCAATTTGAATTTCCTTTATTTCTTTTTCTAGCCTAATTCCTTGGCTAGGACTTCTTTATGTTTCTTTTGTAGTTGATTTCTGATTTAAGTGTGTTATGCTCAGAGAGCCCAATTTGTATGACTTTAATAATTTTAAATTTATTTTATTTAGTTTAGCATAATATTTGCCCTAGAAAATTTTCCATGTTTGCTTGAAAATAATGTATATCTTGCATTAGTTGAGGTGAACATTCTATATATGCTAGGTTATGTTGTTGATAATCTTGTTCAAAGCTATATTCTTGATTATTTTCTGTCTAGTTCTATTAATTATTGATAATTGTGTATTAAAATCTCTGTTTTTCCTGAATTTTTTCTTTATTTTTTCAATCATTTTCTTTTTTTGTTTTAAGTATTTTGAGTCTATTACAAGACATATGTACATTAATACTTGCTTTTTCTTTTTTATGCATTGATATTTTCAGGAAAATCCCTGTCTTTAGTGATACTACTTTTTTATTTAAAGCCTATTTTGTCTCACATTAATACAGTCACTTAATTTTTGTTATGATTGATGCTTCTATAGTATACATTGTTCTATTCTTTTAAAACAAAAATTTGTTTCTTTCTTTGTATCTAAGGTTTTTCTCTTGTAGACAGCATATATTTAAATGTTTTCCCAGACCTTTAGACAAATATCTAAGTTTTCATTGTTTTTACATACATTTTCACTTGTATTCACATTTCACATTTTGCTATTTATTTTGTATATGCCTCCTGTATTTGTTGTTCTTATATTTTTCCTTCTTTGCTTTCTTTTATCTTAAATACATATATTTTAGTATACTACTTTGTTAAAAAATTTTACTGGAATTTGAGTTATTTCTCCAGGAATTACAGCAACCATCTAAATTTATCAAAACCAAAATCTGTCTCAAATTAATTCTAATGTAATTCCTCTAAAATATAGGAATTTCTACTTCCCCTTCCTTTGTGATACATATGTGTGTGTATACATATATACACATAAAAAGATATATATATATGTATCTTTGTAGATATATAACCATAAAGAGATGTAATATACATATGTTTAAATATATTTCTATCAAATGTATCACTACCTAAATATAACTATTTAAAATAATTGTATAATTTTTGTTTTACACTATTTTATGTCTTTTAAAAGATATTAGGAGAAGAAATGAGCAAAATATATATATGCGATTGTTCACATTACCACACATTTACCATTTTTGATGATTTTTTTTACACTTAAGTTATCATGTGGTACCATTTTCTTTTAGCCTGAAGAACTTACTTATTTCTTATAAGGTAAGTGTGATAGCAATAAATTCAATTACTTTTTTATTTAGTAACATCTGTTTCACTTGAACTTTGGAAAACAGTGTTGCTGGATATAGAGTTCTTGGTTGGCAGCCCACACTCCATGCCTCAGCATTCTGGCTATGTCATTCCACTGCCTTGTATCCACCATTGTCGCAGATGAGAAATAAGCTGTTAAGTGTATTGGTGCCTTCCTGTATATGAGTAATGTTTCTCTTGCTACTTTCACGATTTTTGTTTTTCACTGTTTGAATTATATCTCTGTGTGGATCTTTTTGTATTTAGTATGTGTTTTATTGAGCTTTGTAGTGAGCAAGTGGAACTGATGCAAATATCCTAACGTTTACATTGTCTCTGATTGAGGAGAATGGTATGTTCTGCCAGTATCTGTAAAACTGTGGCAGACCAATTTGTTAGTTTGTAAGAAGTATAAAATGTCAAAAATTCCTATTTATTGGGAGTATTTTACTTTATTTATGTTGTCTGTATTTTTTTTCTGATTTGATCTGTCATATGCTGAAAGATGTATTAATGTTTCCTACCATTGAGACTATATTTCCTTTTATTTCTCTTGTTCTAGTTAATGGATTTGGATGATATACTATTTGGTGTAGTAACAATTAAATAGTCATTATGAATTGAATCCTTTTTTTCATTCTTTAAAGTTTATTTCTTTCTCCCTAAATTTATTCTAATGTTTTATCAGTATAAAAGTTTTGCCCTGTTTTTCATATCATTAGTATGCCCTTGTCCTTTCTTTTATTATCAATATTTCTATTAAAAAGTACAAAAATTCAACAAAAAAACCCAAATAAATACCTTTCATAGTTTCTTTTATAAACAATGTGTACCTTTGTCTCATTTGTGAAAATATCAGTCATTCTATTAAATCAAGGTTCAGAAAACTGTGGCCTTTAGGTCACATCTGGTCACATACATTTACTTGTGTATTGCCTGTGGCTTCTTTTATACTGAGATGGGAGGCTTAAATAGTTGCAACTGAGACCATATGACTTTAACACTTTCTTATTTTTCAATATGTGCTCTATTCCTCACCAACCCCCAGTTTGGTATGTATGTGTTTTTGTTTAAAATTTGTCATCATTTAAGATCTTAGTTCGAGATTTTCAGGCCATTAGTATTTTACCCATAGCTTTATATAATAGACTTAATCCTTTTTTGCCTTAAGCAGTAACCCTTGTTTTTCTTATCTGAGCAAGGACTATATCAATTTACTTCACAATTTCTACACCTCCTCTTCTTCTGCCTCTAATCTTCACCATGCATTTTAGCTGATTATTTATTTATTTATCTATTTTGGTTCTTAAAATTTCACCTTACTATGTCTGATCTTTTATTTATACTCTATAAATTATATTTTAACACCACTGTTATTAAACTTGAGAAAGTTGTGATACTTAACAATACTCCCAGTATTCACACTTCTTTCCTCACCTACCTATTATTATCATATTGTTTCTACATTAATGTGGTTCATAATATCAACATATATAACCAGTCTGTTCTACAACCATAAATCACAGAAAAATTTTTAGACTCAAACATAAATTTAAATCAATGAATTGCTCACAGTGAGATATTTTAGTGTTAAATACCCACTGTTTCTGTTAATTAAATGTACTGTAGATTTTTTAATGAAGTGTTTATGCAAAATATATTGCCTGAGTTCTCACATATTCACAAATATTCATTTTTAGTATTTGAGTTGTGGTAGTTTGATTGTCTGTAGGATTCTGGACCACTCTATCCCACAGGACTTTAGAAGCATGGTGCAAATATCCTCCTAATTTTAATTTCACTGTAGAAGTCTAAGACCTGCTTCATATTTTTTTTGCCTTATCTATAGCTTTATATTTCATTTTGCCTTATATCCTACTGTATTAGTTTTCTAGGGCTACCATACAAAATACTGCAAACTGGGTGGCTTAAACAATAGACATGTATTTTCCTACAGTTCTGAGGCTAGAAATCTATGACTAAGAGGCTGATAGTGTTTATTTCTTCTGAGAGCTATTGAATTGACTTGCAGATGGTCACCCTCTTCCTGCCTCTTTATATGGTCTTTCCTCTGTGCACACATATTTCTGGTGTCTCTCTTGTGCCCAATTTTCTCTTTTCATAAAGAAAGATACCAGGTAGATTGGATTAGGGCCCATCCCAAAGACCTCATTTTGACTTCATCACCTTTACAAAGGTCTTATATAGCCACAATCTGAGGTATTGGGTGTCATGGCTTCAATGTCACTCAACAGTTATTTTGAACATCTATTTATATTCCAAGTTATATTATGTTAATTATCATTTTTACATTTATTTTCTTTCTTTAGAAGAATAATGTTTTCTTTCAATCCATAGGTTTGTCTTCTTTGAATTTTGGAAATTTTTCTTTAGTTATATCTTTGATATTTTTCTCAAATTTGTACCTTTTATTCCCAAAGGACAGTAATTATTTAAATATTGTATCTCCTTTATCTTTCCTCATGGATATTTATTTCTTATTTATTTTAATTTATTGTTTATTTGTCCACAATTTTTTCATTTTGTAATCTATATTCTATTCCTCGTTTCTTTATTTTTAGTAGTAACTACTTTTTCTTTATATTGCTTCTTAGAATTTGTTTCTGTGGTGTTTTATTTTTTCCTTCCACTTTTTAAGTGATATTTTAACTTTGAAACACCTCTTTATATTATTTTATAAGCTATCCCAAAGTCTTGAGTTCCTTTGATTTTACCTCATCATTTTATGAATTTATTTAAATTTATATATGGTCTCCATTTTTAGCTGGTTTATGGTGATTTTTTTTTTTTTTTTTGCTGGTGAGTGTTTCTTCTCTGCTATTTATTTTCGTATACTTAACCATCTGTTTACTTTTAGTGTTTGTATTAGTATATTTATAAATTGTGTTATTGCTTATTGTAATACTATTAATCTTTGAATACAATGTATTTTTCTTGGATCCACTATTAGCAACAGGTTCGCAGGAATGAAATAGAGAAGCATCTAAATCCAGAAGCAATTTTCTCTAGATCACAGTGGATCTTCATAGAGACATAGTTGTCAGGCCCACATTTATTTGGCTTTTCCTTCTCCCCAGTCAATAGAGATTAACAGCTAAATGATTACTTAAAATGAAAATCTCTATTTTACATCTCATTTCACAGGCAGACTGCTTATTGTTAAAATGACTTCTCTGTGTTTCCTCATTCAGATCTGCCTCCCCATGATACCTCATCATGTAGAATGTGGTACAAAAAATTATACTGTTGGAGCAAACACCCTATTGTCACTGTGCTAAACAATAACATTGATTTGAGCCTTCGAGGTGAACTACATACTCTGGATATTTGTGTTTAGTCTCCACGTTTATCCGTGCTCTTGAGCTGTAGGTGTTGTCTCACGTGTCCCTCCACTCTTGCATTTAATCTTCAGTGCGTTTGGTAGTTGCTCCTTGACTGTTATAAGGGCACCATGTATAATACCCAGTTTCATTGAATACACAGTTTGAGTTTCTGTTTCATTCTTCAAATTGTTTTGGGGGTGTATTATTTTCTTCTTATTCATGAGAAGAATATGGCAAAAATGCCTTTACTCTCTTAAACATTAAATAATAATTATGCATAATATTTGAAGCACTTAGGCTCCAGACATTGTTTCCAGTTCTACATCTCTATTAATTTATTTAGATGAAAGTCCCAGAATACTTAATTTTGTAAATATTCCTTTTTATGCATCTTCCTGGTGAGAAGAGAACCAAAAGTTATTGTCAGATTTTCAAAAGATTCCAGGATTCCCAAACCATTTAAAAACACTGATTTCATAAGTGATGTACTTAGCAAATTAAAAGGTCCTGAACCCAGTCATGCTAGAACCATTGTTCCTAAAGCCTAAGTGAATAGAAAGCTGCTAAAATCTATTTGCAAATTCGAATGTGCACCAAACATCATCTATAGACTGAATAAGTATCTCCTACACTTATTAACTATTATTTTCTTATTTTAAATAAATGTAGATACATCTGTGGTGTATAAAATACAAATGGATACTGCCTTTTTGTCAATTCATGTTTTCTCAGCTAATAACAATATTCAACATTTATTAAGCATTTACAATGAGTTGAAAACTTTAAAAAATGTTTTTTTTATGTGTTTCACTGAAATTCTTCAGAACCTTGTGCTAAATTCTGTTGTGATAATCTTGCTTTAGAGAACAGGAGACCGAGTGACATGGTTTGAATGTCTCCTCCAAGACTCATGTTGAAATTTAGATGCCAGTGTAATGGTATTGGGTAGTGGGGTCTTTAGGAGGTGATTAGGTCACGAAGGCTTTGTTCCCATGTGTGGCCTGATGCTGCTCTCACAGGAGTGGGCTAGTTGTCATGGGAGTGGATTTCTGATTTAAAAAAAGGTGAATTTGGCCCCTTGTTCTCTTGCCTGCTCCTGCCCTCCTGCCACATAATGCCTTCCGCCATGCTCTTGTCAGATGCTGGTGCCATGCTCTTAAACCTCCCAGCCTCCCAGAACTATGAACCAAATAAAGCTGTTTTCTGTATAAATTACCCAGTCTTTAGTATTCAGTTATAGCAAGAGAAAATGGACTAAGACACTAAGGTACAGGGAAGTTGAGTACTTGCCAGTGGACATATATTTAGTATGTAGTGGAGTGGGATATGAACACAGGCTTTAAATTTCCAGAGCCCTACTCTTAACTCTTGCATTAAAATGACTTTCAGTATACTCTTAAAGTCATCCATTCACGTTTGAGATCTGTGAAGTTTTCTTTATCTGTTTACAATATTGAAACAAGATTTCAATTATGAAAATGCTGAAAAGTCTGTGTTAGACTGAGTTTAAACTTTTTTAGATAGTCAATGAGTTGTTTCTTGAGAGTTTATTTAGGAAACACATGTAAAGTGATGTTTGGAAAATTAACCTGATGGTTTGCAGTGAAGAGATCCCAGTGAGGGAGGACACAGTGATACACCTGCTGGAATGGGAATGTCTAAAGGAGTAGGGCTGGCCATAAAATTTGAAGGAGGGATTTGATCAGATTCAGAACATGAATTAAAACTCCAGTACCATTTAGATTTTTCTCAGGAGAAAATATGGAAATGGGAGGGGGGAGTCAACTTCAGTGGTCTGTTTCTCTGCCAGCAAAGCAGGGCAATCTGTGCCAGACTTGGAGGGTGTGTGAAATTTGTCTTGAGTTTAGCTGCAAGGTATCAGTGTCTTCACTCTGTTTTTTCCCTCTTTGCTACAACCTCAATTTCATCTCTTTATTTTCTTGTCTACTCAGCACTTACTGTTGGTCTTTGCAAGGGACAGATGGTTTCTTCACCTTTCTAGCCCATTCTCCAATCCTGCGCATGTCCCCTTTTCTGGATCTGTATTTGCTTTAGATTGTCCATTGGAGAACGCCCCCAACTGCCACAGTCTTGCATGTCTGACCCTGCCCAGTTCTGGCACCTGAAGAAGTAGAGAATTAGGAATGAATGAATATGTTGGGTATTAAACATGTAGGTGAGATAAATATTGAAATGCGATACAAATACAGAATTACAAGGCTCATTTAAATAATCCACAGTTATTTTAAAATTTCCTAGCCTCACCAAAGTTTTAAACTTTTCTCTCATAATTGGGCATAATTGGGCTGTCATAGTATAAACTATTAATGACATAGCATAATGAGTAGTTTTCGGAAGGACTGAGATGAGAAAGTACAAGAAGATTACAATTGAATTTGTAGCTCTATTTGAAAAGAGAAGTTTTTTTTTTTCTCTTTTGACACTATCTGATTTGATTTCTACTCTGCCTTGTCCTTAAGAAGTTTAGCATAGTTCTTTGTGTTTATTTTATGGAGTTTCTAGGTGTTAGGCAAATTTTGTTTCTAATATTTATAACAACTGTGTAACGTAATATCATTATGCACACTTTAAGGATGAGAAAACTATGATGGTTTATTTACTTGCATGAGTATACAATGAAATAGAAGAGGAGACAGCAGGTATAATTTTTTGCATCTTCAAAGCAGACAGATGCGTGGAAACTGGCTTAACAAACCAAACTGCTATTCCCTTAGCTAGCAAAGAAAAAACAAAAGCAACTCAGTATATGAAAGAAATAAAGAAAGACAGAAAGAAAAAGAGACAAATAAAGAAAAGAAATAAAGAAGAAAAGAAAAGAAATAAAAACTCCAAACATCCATAGCATGGTGCTAAGCAGGAACTTATGAAAGTAAAGGTGAAAGAAAACTGAATATAGTTAAATACGGTAACGTCAAAAAAGAGAATTTAAATAAACGTTTATAAATAGAAAATCAAGTTAAACTTTGTGAAAACTCTGAGTATTCTGAACAAAAGAAGATTCTTACAGAATCTCTACCTGAGAGAAACATACACATAAGCACCCATAATCTCATGTTAAGAATCAGAAAAAATGGTACATAGTATCAAAGAAAGAAATCTAAATCTTTATGTTTCATGGGGAGATGTCTGGAAAATATTTTAGGTGAAAATTAGAACAATAAATAGAAGCATGATATTTACAAACAAACACCAAAGGAGTCAGGAAAAAAACAGATAATGTCTTGCTTGGGGAAATAAGACTTGGGGCTACAAAAGTGGGAGCCTATCGGTTGGTTTTTATAGTAATACTTGTATAATTGCTTCTTTAATCTATATGCATGCATAACTAAGAAAAATAAGCTAAATAATATCAATAAAATCACTAGAATAGTATTTTCAAAAATGGGAGAAAGGAAGAGAGGAAAGGAGAGAAGCGGGAAGTAGATTATGGAATTTGCCCGATGTCACATGGTTGATGATTGGGCTAAAGTCTAATCTGGACAGACCTGTCTGACCTTATTACATGATGCTGCCTAAATACAGAAGTAAAGAAAGCATAATCAATGACAAAGTAATTAAAGGCCAACCTGTTACACCAGACATCAGCAGGAATTTCAGAATCATTTCTCAGTCATACCCCTGTGTCCTTTAATCCCAAGAAAGGGGCCCTAAACAAAGAGCAGCTGCCAAAGTCCCGACCCACTCCAGTGCAATCTCTGCTAAATTCCCAATGACTCTCCCTGAGTTGCACTGCCATTGTCTCTTTCTGGCTGAGAATGTTTTATTGGCTCCCATTACCTCAGGAAAGAAAATAAGTAAGATGATATTCTGTATCTAGCTCTCGTTTCAAGCCTCATTTCTTAAAAAGATTCCATCCTTAGTGGCAGCTCCAAATGCTGGCTTTGCAGGTTGGCGTGGACTTGAATTCTCTCGTCCATGTTCTCCACCAGAACCCAAAGCCACTTTGATAATTACTAATAATGTGTTAGGCAAATGCAGTTCCCAGAACATTTCCTCTCATTACACTTTCCTCATATTTCTATTCCTTAGCCTTTCCTTTTTTTAATCATGCAGCCACTTTCTGTAAACTTTGAATATTCTAAAACGCTTTCAGTTTCCAGACACATCATGGTTTGTCATGAGTCTGTACTTTTTGTTTTAATATCTTGCATGCCAAATCACCTTTACCCATCTGGTGCACTCACATATTTCAAAGTACTACTCATGGGTATGTGCTTTTCTCTGTTGAAGGTTTCCCGGCTCCTCCCCACGGTGTTCCACTCTGCGCATCTTCCATAGTGACTATCTCTGTCGAGAGCCATGTGGGAGTACAAAGTATTTCTCATTCCTCTTTTTATCCTCTAGTATCCTCTAGTAATCCTCTGTTTATGTCTCTCACACATAAAGGCCTGCACAAAGAAGGCATCCCAAAGTCTTTCTTCAGTGAATGAAAGTGAAAACAATCTGGGCAGAAAATAGCTAGGAGACCAAGTAAGTTCACATTAGCTAGCAGCTTCTGCAGTCACCAAAGAGTTAATTCTAGAAAACTGAAGCAGAGATGAAATTCATCAGCACCTACAGGAAGAAATGTCTGTGGCCTACAGACTGATTTCTTTAAGACTGTGGTTTGGGAACACATGTTGCATGACCAAATATACGATTTTAACTTTGAATACTAGTGGAAAAGAACTATAAATATACATACGAAGACAATAATGTGTCATTCTACGTTATCAAGTAACTGCATTGTTTAGTCACCTTTGTCATGAGCCAGAACGTTGAATGAACATCACGCAGTGTTAACAATTCCCAACTCATCCCAAGAGTGAAGCCCGGTGTCTGTGTGAGCAGCACACCTCCCCCAGGTGGAATCAACTGTGGGAATCCGGGACAGGCAGGAGGCAAGTCAGCAAGCTAAAGCCAGGCAGGATTGCGGCTTTGCATTCTTAATGTCAGCCCTCATTTTGATGTCTAAACTAAAACAAAAATAAAGGATTTTAGTTGAAAGGACTAAAGCATCATGTTTTAGAGCCAGTAAATAGGCTCTTCATGTTATCTTGCTTTTCTATGAACTAATTGAGTAAACATAGCCCACACAACTTTCATGTTGCAGTGTTTATGCTTAACAATCTTGGCTGAGAAATTTCAGTCCTCTTACAAAACTATTGCAAAGGTCTGAACCATAATAAATGGCCAGAGTACAAAGTTCACTAAAAACCTGCCACCTGTTTCTCCATACCAGGAGCACTGGCTATAAATACAGCAGTGTTGTTGGTTCTTACGGGTGTGATTTTGTTCATGATTTTGACATTTACAGAGCATGGTTTATTTCTTCCCCATTGTAGATCTATTTTTTAATTCTTGAAAAATGATAAACTTTATGGGGTTTGAGCTTTCTTTTTGGCATAAGTAGATGCAATATCCAATTGTGTCAATCTTTGTTTAGTTCTTTTAGAAGGTTCAGCACAGCTCAAAGCCATTGAAACAGAAAGTAGTTCATTTATGTATTTCTACACAAACATAGGGACCTGTCCATATTCTAACCAAGATTTATAATCTTTAGGGCTTATTTTTCATGTTTTCAATAATTTCTTTCCCTTTACTTACTCCTGTTACAGACATAGGTTTCTCTTACCTCATTAAAATATGTACTTGATCTTCCCTCTCAGGATAGTATTCTATTTCTTTATCTTTCTTATTCTAGCAAAATGTTGACAGTACTCATCTTAAGCCTCTATATAACCACTCATTACCACATGACTTATATTTATCTATTAAATAATCACCGCCCCCTCTATTATTCAGTGCATGACCTAAACCTGAGCAAGGAGCATCTTTGGTCCCCTATGGTATCTCATAAGCTTTAACTCCTTAAATTATTTAAGTTGATTTCACCGTCCTAGAAACTTTCTTCCCTTTGCCCTTAAACTTAAGACTTTGTTTACCTGGCCGGGCACGGTGGCTCACACCTGTAATCCTATCACTCTGGGAGGCCGAGAAGGGCGGATTGTTTGAGCTCAGGAGTTCGAAACCAGCCTGAGCAAGAGTGAGACCCCCATCTCTACTAAAAATAGAAAGAAATTAATCGGACAACTAAAAATATATAGAAAAAATTAGCCGGGCATGGTGGCGCATGCCTGTAGTCCCAGCTACTCAGGAGGCTGAGGCAGGAGGATTGCTTGAGCCCAGGAGTGTGAGGTTGCTGTGAGCTAGGCTGACGCCACGGCACTCACTCTAGCCCGGGCAAAAAGAGTGAGATTCTGTCTCAAAAAAAAAAAAAAAGGCTTTGTTTACCCTTTTGACATTTTTTCTTCTCCCCTTCTCTTGCTCCCTCTACATGAAGGGCTTTACCTACGACACGCTATTACCTTCCCTAATTTTCTACCTGACGTTCTCTCCATAGAAGATCACATTACTTCAGTAAGTGCCTCTGTGCATACACTTGCTCAAGGTTGTTCTCCAGGTTTTACCTAGACCTGATTCTAGATCCCATCAGCTCAGTGCACATTTCTGCTCTGCCTTCACACCAAGGACAAACATCTAGTGTGTCCTTGCACAGAGATGGGAGGGGAAAAATCACAACAAATTTGGTTCCAAGAGTGAAGAGAGAGAGAGAAAAAAATGGTATTCAACATACTGCCTAAGTCATGGAAACAATTAATATTCTTCCTTTTGTTTCTCAGGCGCAATAATCATTCTGCTGATTCCAGTTTTCCTAACTCCTTTCTTCTTGCTAATATCCTTTTCCTTTCTTTCCCACTGCCATCATTTAGTTCACACTTTCTACATTACTGTAATTCAGAACTCAAAATCGATTTCTGGTTCTTTTTACTTTCCATACATCCTGCATAATGTCACCACAATAACCTCCAGAAAGCTCACTTTTTCTTGTTCAAAAGTCTTCACTTGCTTTTCACTGGCTAACAGAGAAATTTCATCCTTCTTAGTCTATGGTTCTCACCAGGCTTTTGGCTCCCCTTCTTCCCAGGTATATCTGACAATGTCTGGAAACAATTTTAATTATCACACCTTGGGGTGTGTGTGCTACTAGCATCTAGTGGGTAGAGGCCAGTGGTGCTACTAAACATCTGCAACACACAGAATGGCCACCACAGCAAAAAATACCTGGTGCAAAATGTCACCAGTGCCAAGGCTGAGAAACCCTGCCTTAATGTGATATATATGTCATCTGAGTTTGCTTTGATAGTACCTTTATTATATTATTATTCTTTAATATCAGCTTTATACTCTTCTCAATCTGTCAATCATCCTGGAAACATGCCTGAAACATTTCGGTCTCCGTGTGAGACAAGCAGTTTCGTTTCTGTGCCTTTGGACATTTTAAAAAAAATCTTTTAATCTTCTCCTTCATGAAACGTTAATATAGCCACCGTGTACAACAGTAATTCCCTTTCTCCTATAATGTTGAAAATGTAAGCCTTAGCTAGAGAACTTTATCCTCTGGGGCAAGTCATTAGTTTCAGAAAAGCCCCATCATGCCCTAAGAAAGTAACCTACATATCTAGACAGAAACCATCCAGGACATTTTAAAATACTGAGGAAGATTTAACTAGGAGATGTTCAAATAGAATTAGATTGAACTGTGCAGGATATTTAGATGGCAGGATTTTTAAATCTTTTGGGGCATTTTCTTTGAACTCTAAGAATCACTCCCTGTAAAGTCCAATGGCCAATTCTCAGCTTCTTTGTTTTCCTAGTGAATATGAAGCCCTTTAAGGTAGATATTGTCATATTCAACATGGGAAGATGATCTTAGGTGATCATAGGTACAAAAAGGAAACAGTGTGTATTGCTCCCCAATGTTCTGTATTGAATGAATCATGTTCATACTCTGAAAGACTTATGCCAGACAGTTCAGATATTGTAATTGTAATGAGAAAATGTGCTCATTATTTCAGAATTCCCTGTGTAGAGTGATAGCTCTAGAGAAACAGCTGCCCTAGGCATTTGCTTTAGAGACCAGGTGGATTACTTACAGACTTTTAATGATGACAGCATGGAGAAGAATTTTCATCTTCACCTAACATTTATGAGTTGTGTGACCTAGAACTTTGATTTAAGGTGCCAGAAATTGTAATGGGACACCTGATGGAACATTCAGACTTGATGATTAGAAATTAAGAATGAATTTGTAAAGTGTTTTATAATCAGAGCTTTTGTTCAGTGTTCTAGCATTTTTTAATAATGTGGAACATTTATAAGAAATTATCAAAAATAAATAATAATATTACTCAATAGTGTATGCTAGGCTTGGTGATGTCTTCAGTTAAAACAAGCCAGGATAAAACAAAACCTATACAGCAGTGTTTAAGTTACTTGAGGGTGTCCAGTTCTAGATAGCAGAATAAGTACACATGGATTACCTCTCTTTGTAGTGGGGGTGAAGAGGGAAGAATGTTTTTCTTGGTCTTGAGAATAAGAAGCTAGAAGGAAAAAGAGAGTAGAAATGCCCTTGGTACGTCAGAGCTGGAACAGAGCACAGAAAAACAGAAACATGAAAGTAAGCATCCAACTGTGGCTGGAGACCAGGCCATACAACGGGCCATGACATGGTTCTTCCTGGCCATTCGCTTTGCTCTAGGAACACTCACTGTTCAGGTGCTAGTCAGCAGTCTGAGGGGCATGAGATGATCCTGACAGGAGTGTTTCCAGACAGGAAACCTTATGATCAAAGAAGAGGCAAGTTGTAACTATTGACAAGAAGTGGTGAAATAACGAGAAGAGGATTAATTGGAGGAATGTAGAACATTGAGGCTTACCAAGGGCTGCATATTTGCAACACAGAAAGAGAATTTTTGAACCTACGGATGCTCAGAACTCATGTCATGTCAATGGAATCAGAGTTTCTACAGGTGGGGATTAGGCAAATACTTGTGAGTTTCCACTGACAGCTGTAATATGTGTCAGGGTTAAGAATCAGTGCCAGTCAAAGTTCATGAAACTTGAGATATGAAAGGGACATGAATGAGGTCTAGAAAATAATAGACTGGAAGTAATGGATTAAAATACCTATAATGAGATGACATAGTAGGAGAGAGTGATATTTGAATTTGAGATTTAATTAGTAGAGCTGTTTAAAGTCACTGAAAATGAAAAGTTAAGTATAATATTTGAGAGATTGGTGTGTTGGATGGTAAATGCACCCTCTTTATGGGAAGAAGGGAGAGTGAATTTTCAAACTATGCAGTAAAAGACAAGCCATGATGTATAGAATTGTTTTTCAAAAGCTCTGGGATGTAAGAGAATAACTAATAACCATTTGATCACTTTCTAGAAGTGATAACTTAGGCCAGGAGTTACAGATTGGTATTGTAATGAGAAGGAGGAGGTGTTTATTATCAGAGAAATAGGTTTTAGAGGGCATAGTGCAAAGGGCTTTTGCCACTATACCTGGTTACTTCTTTGGTAAATTTGGAAGCATCACTCATAGTAGGACCAACATAAGGACAGTTGGGACACCAAAATCTAAAAAGAGAAAGAAAGGTGGCCACTGGCTGTAAGAACTTCTGCCTGCAAGAATTTCATCAGAGTTTTTCTCAGAAGAGACAGAGAACACGCTAAAGTTCAATCGTTTATGTTCTTTAGACAAAATAAGTAACACTGATAGTTGTGACAAGCAATCCCAAGCTTTTAATAGATAAATAGCAAAAATTTAGTGTTTTTTATAACTCACATTCCAATCCAGTAGGAGAAGTTGGGAGTGAGGAGGCTCTGCTGCCCTTAGCCATTTAGGGAGACAGGCTTCTTCACCTAGTGGCTCCGGCCTTCCTGCAGTTTCCTGCTCGTTTCCCTGCAGCCAAGCAGCCAATTGCCAAAGAGAAAGCCTTTGTAGGATCTTGTAAGAGGCTTGCAAGTGATGTCAGCATTTTTACACACTTGCTTTTGGTTACGTGTCCAGGTAGAAAAAAAGTGATAAGACTATTAATGATCACCTAGCCTTTTTTGTCACCCCATATAACTTTAGGCAACTTACTTAAACTCTCTGGGCCTCAGTGATCTCATCTGTAAGATGGAGATAATTTTAATTATGCCCAACTTATCAGGTTTTTACAAGAATTAATGGATAAAAAACTTAAAATAATATCTGGAGCATAGGAAACACTAAATACATGTGTACTAGTATGAATATACATTGGATAATGGTATCAGGTATCATGTTTTGAACAAGTATAAAGCTTTGTGCTAGGAAAGTTTATATACTACTTTTGTGCTCCATAACTCCTCTGTGAGGTAGATATGACTATTACATTTTATGGTAGAACAAATAAATGCCAGCTCACACAGCCAGCAAATGGCCATGCTGGAAAAGTAACCTAGAACAATGTGACTCCAAACCTTTCCAGTACTCCAGATTGCTTCTGTATGCAATTTCCTAATAGCTGAAGAATTCCGTTTGTGTGTGTGTGATTACATGTGTGCACATGTATGTGCAGAGAATAGTCTCTATGCCTATATGTCTCCATAAATAATTTAAAATGGCCTCCAGTGTTCTACAGACAAATAATTACACTCATTCCCTGCAAAACTTCTACCAAACAGTTCATATATTGTAATTATAATGAACAAATGAATTCCTCATTTCATAATTGACTGTGTACAACGATACTGAAAGCAGCTGTAAAATAAAATTTAATTAAGCTTAAATGGTATAACCTATAAATTATTTTTAAATAAAAAAACTACTGGTCATATCGTCAGCAAAGAGCAATAGTATGACCTCTTCTGTCCCCATTTGGATGGCCTTGATTTCCTTCTCTTGTCTGATTGGTTTGGCTAGGACTTCTAGCACTAAGTTGAACAGAAGTGGTGATAGAGGGCACCCTTGTCTGGTTCCAGTTTTAAGTGGGAATGCTTTCAATTTTTCCCCATTCAGTATGACATTAGCTGTGGGTTTGTCATAAATAGCTCATCTCATTTTTAGGTAAGTCCCATCTATGTCTACTTTTGTTAAGCATTCTTATCCTAAAAGGGTGTTGAATTTTGTAGAATGCCATTTCTGCATCTATTGATAGGACCATATGGTCTTTGTTTTTGCTTCTATTTATGTATCTAGAAAACCCCAAACATGCTTCCATGAGACATCTAGAATTGATAAACAAATTCAATAAAGTCTTGGGTTAAAATATCAATGTACAAAAATCAGTAGCATTCCTATACGCCAACAACAATCAAACTAAGAACCAAATCAAAGAATCAATATCTTCCACAATAGCAACAAAGAAAATAAAATACCTAGGAATATATTTAACCAAGGAGGTAAAACACCTCTACCAGGAAAACTACAAAACACTGAGGAAGGAAATAAGAGAGGATGTAAAGAGGTGGAAAATAATACCATCGTCATGGGTCAACAGAATCAACAATGTTAAAATGTCTATACTACCCAAAGTGATCTACAGATTCTATGAAATCCCTATTAAAATACCAACATCATTTTTTCCATATCTAGAAAAAATAATTCTACACTTCGTATGGAACCAGCAAAGACCCCATATAGCAAAAGCAATCTTAAGCAAAAAGAACAAATTGGGAGACATCAATTTACCAGACTTCGGGTTATAGTACATGGCCTATAGTAACTATAGTGGCACAAGAACAGAGACATTAGACCAATGGAACAGAACTGAGAACCCAGATATAAAACCATCCTCATATAACTATCTAATCTTTCACAAAACAGACAAAAACATACACCACGGAAAAGAAACCTTATTCAATAAATGGTGCTGGGAAAATTGGAAGCCACATGTAGAAGACTGAAACAGGATTTGCATCTTTCACTTCTCACAAAAATAGCTCACGGTGGATAACACACTTAAAGTTATGGCATGAAGCTATGAGAATTCTAGAATGTTGGAAAACTCTTATAGATGTTGGCCTAGGGAAAGAATTTATGAAGAAGACTCCAAAGGCAATCATAGCAACAACAAAAATAAATAAATGGGACCTGATCAAATTAAAAAGTTTCTGCACAGCCAAGGAAACTATCACGAGAGCAAACAGACAACCTACAAAATGGAAGAAAATATTCTCATGTTATATATCTGATAAAGGGCAGATAAGTAGAATCTATATAGAACTCAGGAAAATCAACAAGAAAAAATCAAACAACTCTATCAAAAAGTGGGAAAAGGAAATGAGCAGAAACTTTTCAAAAGAAGACAGAATAATGGCTAAAAAACATGAAAAAATGCTCAGCATCTCTAATCATCAGGGAAATGCAAATCATAACCACAATGAGATATCACTTATCTCCAGTGAGACTGGCCTTTATCAAAAAGTCCCAAAACAATAAATGTTGGTGTGGATGTGGAGAGATAGGAACATTCATATACTGCTGGTGGGACTGCAAACTAGTGCAACCTCCGTGGAAAGCAATATAGAGATACCTTAAAGAGATACAAGTAGAACTATCATTTGATCCAGCTATCCCATTACTGAGCATCTACCCAAAAGAACAAAAAACACTCTATGAAAAAAACACTTGCACCTGAATGTTTATAGCAGCACAATTCACAATTTCAAAGATGTAAAAACAACCCAAATGCCCATCAATACATTAGTGGATCAATAAAATGTGGAATACATATATCATGAAGTTCCACTCAGCCACAGAAAACCATGATTATCTAGCATCTTTTGTATTATCCTTGAGATAGCTGGAGCCCATTCTACTAAGTGAAGTATCCCAAGAATGGAAAGACAATCACCACATGTACTCACCATCAAATTGATATTAACTGATCAAAACTTAAGTGCACATATAGTTAGAACATTCATCGAGTGTTGGACAGATGGGAGGGGGAAGGAGGGTCTGGGTGTATATATACCTAACGGGTGTGGTGCACTCCATCTGGGGGATGGACAGTCATGAAGCTCTGACTTGAGTGGGGCAAAGACAATACATGTAACCTAAACATTTGTACCCCCATAATATGCTTAAATAAACAAAAATTTAAAAAATCTGCTGACAAAAATAATTTATTGAACTAGGCATAGTATTCCCACAAAGAGAAATATGAAGGTCTTTGGTGCTAGTATTCAAAGAATTCTTTTGTGTTTCTACCAAATAGAGCAATTATGACAAACTTTGAACATGGTACATTGGTAAAAAAATATGACTTTTTAGGTTACTCAAGAGAATTTACCAATTTGCTCATGTATGCTTTGTAAATGGACAAGAACAGGATAAATATAGTGGGTAGTCTCTCTGTCTCTTTCTCTCTATTTCTGTCTGGCACACACACAGACACAAACACAGTATTCTGGATTTAAGAAATTCTTCTGTATCTATATATTTTTCATGTTATTTTCTTTTATTTCATGTGCGTCATTTCTTTGAGTTACGGCTTCATGTTTCCAGACTACACTTAAGCCCTATCTTGAATAGCGCAAAACTGATTTCTGTAACAATGTGAGGATAGCAAATCTTGAATTGTTTGTAAATGCCAAGAAATTGATCTCCTTGGTTTTGAAGTATCCAACTAGGGACAGGAGCAGCTGGAACTCTTCTTATATTTAATACAGTGTGCCATGCAAATGTCATTATTTTCCTAAAAAAAAATATTGTGAAAAGTTTGGCAAAGCACTGACATATCCCACACTGACCATCACTTGATTTTAGATTTTGCCATAGAAAATTGATATTCAACACCCTCTTTTAGCATAGCCTTATAATGCTGAGTGAGCATAACATTGCATAATTCGACTATGAAAATTCACAAGTTTGTGTGAACTTCTTTCATAGAGTGACAGATTATCAAAGTAGAACCATGGTTAAACCAGCAAAGCCTGGGATGGTAAAAGTGAACAACGGGTTATAATCAGTAACCCTTACCGAATCACCGTCCATCCACTCCTCCCTTCATAAAAATTCCCACCTTTAATTTTTATTCATTGAGTTGTCAATGTTTTCATGGTCAATGTTATTTTCCTATTTGTTTTCAAAAAATGTGCTTATGCTTTTGATGTGTCCAGCTTTGAAAAAAATGAACATTCTATGTTGGTTACTAAGTTATGTATTCGTGCGCTAATTGCTATTAAATGCATGGTTTATTTATCTGTTTTTATGTTATTGACAATTTTTTAAATATTGACAATCAAATTTCATGCTAGGATTACAGACTGTAAAACTTCTACTTTCATTTTTGCCAATTTTTACTTTCTTTTAGCTTAAAGGGTAGTAGAAATGTTTATATGTAGGTATGAAAATATACATGACTGCTATATATTTATAGTTAATTGGAAAATTTATAAATGAAAAACAATCCTTTTGTCTGTTTAGTATCTTCACCTTGAACTCTATTTTCTTCAATATCAATACTGAAACATTTAATTTTTAAAATTTTTTTGTTATCTAATATTTTATTTTGCACTTTTTATTTTGCTGTCTTAAATTTTTGAATTATTTCTTTATAGAGGATGTAATTATG
Source organism: Avahi laniger (assembly GCA_963575035.1). Lineage (NCBI taxonomy): Eukaryota > Metazoa > Chordata > Mammalia > Primates > Indriidae > Avahi > Avahi laniger. Next base: position 34,154 of record CAUYSK010001116.1, read on the forward strand.
ATGAATTTTCTGATTTCTTATATACACAATTTTTTTGCATTTTTTCAAATTAATGCTAGTATGCTGGGTATGAGATTACATTTCGTGGAGTAATTTCCATACGAATTTTGAAGTTACTGGTCAGTTGTGTTTTTATAAGAGATAACATCTTTTCTTTCATTTCGCATCTTTTGTCTTTTCTATGCCTTCGAGTTTTCAAAATTTCACCATGATATGTCCAGATATTGTTCTTTTTATGTTAATACTATCCTGTTCTATCAAGTGGCAACTTTCATCATCTAATGACCAAAATCTTTTATTTGAGTTAGAGAAATTTTCTAGTTTAAAAGTTGAAGATTTGTTCCCCCATCCCCCTAATCCCTAGGGAGTATTTCTGCCATGTGATCAACCTAGTGTTGATCAGTTAGTAACAATTTGATGGCAAGTACAAGTGGATCCCGTTCTTCTGCTCTTGCGGTGCTTCACTTTGGATAATGGGCTTAAGTTGAGTCCAGGAAAGTATAAGAGGTGCTAGATCACTGTCGTTTTTTATGATTGAGTAATATTCCATTGTAAACATATACCAAATTTTAATAATCCACTCATGGATTGACGGGCACTTGGGTTGTTTCCACATCCTTGCAATAGTGAATTGTGCTGCCATAAACATTCGGGTGCAGATGTCTTTATCGTAGAATGTTTTGTGCTCTTTTGG
>CAUYSK010001117.1:0-22847 GCA_963575035.1 Avahi laniger
GAACACTCTTACACTGCTGGTGGGACTGCAAATTAGTGCAACCTCTGTGGAAAAGAATTTGGAGATACCTCAGAGAGCTAGAAATAGAAATCCCATTCGATCCAGCAATAGCACTATTAGGCATCTACCCAAAAGAGCACAAAACATTTTACTATAAAGACATCTGCACTCGAATGTTTATGGCAGCACAATTCACTATCGCAAGAATGTGGAAACAAGTGCCCGTCAATCCATGAGTGGATTACTAAAATTTGGTATATGTTTACAATGGAATATTACTCAATCATAAGAAACGACAGTGATCTAGCACCTCTTATACTTTCCTGGACTAAACTTAGGTCCATTATCCAAAGTGAGGCACCACAAGAGCACAAGAACGGGATCCATTTTTACTCGCCATCAAATTGGTACTAACTGATCAACACTAGGGTGATGACATGGCAGAAATACTCTTCAGGGATTAGGGGGATGGGGGGGACAAATCTACAACTAAAGGACACGGGAGCACTAAAGGGAGGGAAGGGCATGCCTTTAACCTGCATTTGCGTGAGGCAAAAACATAAAGTGTAACTAGAATGTTTGTACCCTCACAATACCTTGGAATAAAAAAAAAGTTATATCAAACTGTTTAATAACTGAAAAATTTAATCAGCAGAAACCCATTCCTTTAGCATTCTGGCTATTATTTTCCTATGTTATTTAAACTTTTTTCTAATTTTTGTAGTAAAATACACATAAAGTGTACTATCTTAACCATTTCAATGTGTGCAGTTCAGTGGTATGAAGTGCATTTATAATATTGTGCAATGTCACCACCATACATCTCTGTAACTCTTTTCATCTTGTCAAACTGAAACTCTATACCCATTAAGCAGTAACTCCCCACTACTTCCTCTCCTGGCTCCTGGCAGCTACCATTCTATATTCTGTCTCTATGATTTTGACTATATTAACTACCTCATAGAAGTAGAATCATACAGTATTTGTCTTTTTGTGACCGGCTTATTTCACTTAGTATAATGTTCTCAAGTTTCATCCATGAACCTTTTAGCATATGTGAGAATTTCTTTCCTTTTATTCAGCTATATTTAGGTATAAGTGACAAATAAAAATTGTATATATTAAAGATGTACAATGTGATGATTTGATATATGTATACATTGTGTATTGATTACCACAATTAAATTAATTGACACATCCATCACTATTGATACTTACCATTGTGGGTGTATGAGATGAAGACACTTAAAATCTGCTCTCTTGTCAAATTTCAAGTAACCAATACAGTATTATTAACTGTAGTCACCATGCTGTACATTAGATCTCCAGAACTTATTCATCTTATAACTGAAAGTTGGTACCCTCTCACCAGCATCTCCCCATTTTCCCCACTCCTAACCCCTGGCAGCCACCCCTGGCAACCACCGATCTACTCTCTGCTTCTATGAATTCAACTCTTTTATATTCCACACATAAGTGAGATTGTGCGCTATTTGTCTTCTTGTGCCCAGCTTATTTCACTTAGCTTAATGTTCTCCGAGTCCATCCATGTTATCTCAAGTGGCAGGATTTCTTTCTTTATGGCTAAATAATAATTCATTGTGCATTCATCGCTCAGTGGACACTTAGATTGTTTCCATATCTTGACCATTTTGAATAATGCCACAATGAATATGGGAATACGGATATCTCTTTTGAGATAGTGATTGTGTTTCCTTTGGGTATATATTCAGAAGTGGGATTGCTGGATTGTATGGTAGATCTATTTTTAATTTTGTGAGGAACCTCCATACTATTTTCCATAATGATTGTTCTAATTTACGTTCTCACTAACAGTGTACAGTGTTCCCTTTTCTTCATACTCTCACCAACACTTATTTTTTGTCTTTTTTGTAATAGCCATCCTAACAGGTATGAGATGATACCTCATTGTGGTTTTGATTTGAATTCCCCTGATGATTAGTGATGTTGAACACCTTTTCATATACCTTTTTGGCCATTTCTATGTTAGCCATTTTTATGTTTTTTTTGGGAAAAAAATGTCTATGCAAGTCCTTTGCCCAATTTTTAATCGGGTTATTTGTGGAATTTTTTTTTTTTTTTTTGCTATTTAGTTGTGTGAGTTCCTTACATATTTTAGATATTAACCCCTTGTGAAATACATACTTTACAAATATTTTCTCTCATTCTGTGGGTTTCCTTTTTACTCTATTGTTTTTTGATGCACACATTTTAAAACTTTTCATGAAGTCCAATATGTCATCTGCAAACAGTAGGTATAATGGTTTTGAAATGCCTAATTACTGATATTTCTATTTACTGATTCTTTGCATTAATAAATAGAAGTGAAAGTTGAAGTTCTGTATCCCCAAATGATTATTTTTACAGCACTCTACATAGATTAGCATTGCTTAGTATGAAAGGAAATATCATCACTAGCTCAGAAAGGTATTTCTGTTAAAGACTTTATAAATTAGAGTAATAATTAACCAAGAACAATTTCATCTTATCTAAAAAAAACTTTTGTAGATAGTGTTTCTCACAATGATGCCACAGAGATGCTTTCGCTAAGTTAAAGTATATACTTAATTTTGTACTTATTTATTTAAGATTATTTCATATTTCCTAGACTTTTCTACATATAAAACAATTAAAAACACTCCTAGTTTGCGAATCTTTGTGCAACTTACACCAGTAGAAATTTCAGAGGCACTGGTTTCATGTAAGTCTTAGGAAATCATTATAATGTATCCAGAAAACAATATACTGACTATAAAAATAACCACGTAAGTAAAGATTTGCAGATTATGTGCCAACCATTCATTGAATTCCACAAGCACCCAAAAAAGGAACACCTGCCTGAGAAGCACGGCAGGCAGCAAGTGCCAGGCTCTTGGAGTTTTCTTAGAGTAAAACAATCTCTGGTTCCATTGAGACAGAAATAGGATATTCTTTCTTATAGCTGTTTCTGATCTGATTTTTAGAAATGTAGAGTTATATTTATAGTTTATTTATAAATGGATCAAAAATATCTCCACGTTTCTTAACTGACACATTTTGAATACCTATCTTTCAAATTTGCTAAAATTGTTGCTTATTTACTGACTGCTTGGGAAACACTACTTTTTCTGTAGTCATTTAAACTTCTGGTTTATTTTGAAAAATAAAAATAAGGTGATATTCACTGAATTATAAGATCTTAATTCAAAATGTCCATTTCAAACTCTGAGTCTTCCACTTCCTACCTATAAGATCTTGAGCAAGAGATTTAATCTCATTAGTTTTATTTTTTAATCTGAAAAATAGGGTTTCTGTGATTATTAAATGTACATGGTCTGGTATATAATTGCTGAATATATATTAGATGTTATTTTATGCCATAAATACATTAAAAATCCCAAAATAGAATAATTGAATTTGAATATGAAAAGTTTCTTAAGGATCACCTGTCCCAATCCTTAATTTAGCTGATGAGGAAATTGAGTGAATTGATGATAATTACAACATTAGTTAGTGGCAGAATTGAGGTTTGGAGCAAGATTTCTTAACTGATGCTCCAATTTTCATGAGCATTTCTTAATTCTAGCTGTTAAAGATAATTTTTCTTAGTTAAAAAAGGAAAATAAGCAGTTGCTGACTACCCATAGCAATTTATAGTTGTAATATAACTTTCATGAATAAAGAAGCCAATAAATAAATATTATAGTAACTGCCAGATGTTAGATATAGAACAGGATAAAGTGGCCAGATGGTTCATTTCAATGTAAAAATATTTTTCTTGCTTATTTCAAGACTTTTCAAAATTTAAATGAAAGCATTTTACTCTCTGACTTAGGAGGGGAAAAACCAGCACAGCACAAGTGCAACTGTTGAGAATAGGAAGGGCTAGATTGGGATAGGGTTGAAATTGCTACTGGACAATATCTTATATTGTAATAAGAGGGCCTGATTTTTTTATGAAGAAATTCAATTCAAACAGAATAAAATGACAGAAAGTATTCTGTATTGTTTTGAAAAGTGATCATTTCTGTATTGCTCTAGCAAGTATATATCTGCTATATTGATTACAAATTCGATGTACTGATAAAAGTACATACATATACACATATATATATATGCCCGTATGTCACTTTGCCTCATTTATCATAGATTAATTGGTCCAGTATTATCTTTAAACTATATGTTCTTCATAGCACTGGGCATATTACACATGCCGAACTCATTTATGCTATGAGGTGTGTATCATCGGTACTTTTTCAGTTGAAGAATTTGAGGCTCAAAGTAGTTGTTTATTGAAATGGTAGATAAATAGTTTGATTCTAGCTTACTTTAAAAAAAATGTAGTTAGAATTCTGTGAGGTTAGTGTCCAGAAGGAGACTCACACTCACTGCTACAGGTGAAGCTTTGGGTTAGAGCAGAGCTAAGGCTGATGTTCAGCTAAAATGATTGTCAACATTTGGAAATACTTCTGTAACCACTTAGTAATTTGCCGCTGCCATGAACTTCCAGGTCTTCTGACTGATACCTTCTTACCTGGGAACTCTTATATTTCCCCACAATCCAGCATGGCAGGAAGCATAGCTGGCATAGCACAAGGTTCCTGTACCCTGCTCAGGGCTTTGCCCAGCAGGACAGAAGAGAGGGGTGGGGAACTTACTACCTCCTGCCTTCTCACTCAATTGGCCAAACTCATTTGAAAACCAGAGAGTAAAGGAACCTAAGCTGTGTAGTCTGTAAAGGTCAGCCTCCTGGGACACAGAACCAGGCAAGGAAGTGGTGAGAATGGACCTAGTGGGGCAAATGAAGTATAACCAGCACATCAATGTAATAGAAAATCATTGCAGAAATTAAAATGACTTGTATAGCAATAAATAAATCTGAAATTCTTGCACAGCTGAGTTTATGGCCTGGTGTTCAGGTCTGCTACAGGAACTCTAAATTAAGAAAGGGAAAACAGAGGCTTTAGGTTTGAATTTTTTCAAGGGCTATTAGGTCAGGCTGCTGTTACTTCCTCTTCTGATCTAGAGGGCTCTGTAATAATCCTTCTGGAGTCTGTGTAGGTGCAGGGTCCTGAATTTGTCTATCACTCTTCAACTCTAGGAAAATGTCACCTCTTACCTCACATTCACCAATACTCACATTGGTGTAGTGGGATCATCTGCTGAAGAGATGGATATATACTAAAAGTCCTCAGAGTTAGACTGTAAGGTGATTAGCTTTCCAGAACCCTGGAATGCTGACACCTGAGTATTTTTTTGGAGATAACCTGTTTAGGAAGACCTTACTCTCTCCTTTTGGATATATAATGTGAGATTGCTCTTGTTCAGTTTTGTTCAAGAGCCAAAAATATCTACTACTAGTAAACCCCTTTTGAAGAAAACATACTGTTACGTTAAGCCTTTTAGGAGGATGACGTAAGCCTGATTATAAAAGAGTAGTAGTATAAAAGCCTGAGCATAAAAGTTCAAGAATATGATTTTTTTAACTCTTATGGGAATTTACTTGCATGCGAGTGTTGTAAGAAGCTGCATATGATAGAGGAACCCATAACCCAGTGAAAATCCATGCAAATATGTGGTACCCTTGCACAAACTCTGTGTTGTCACTGTACTTCCGTTAGGTTCTATATAGTTGGCTAGTTAATTTGGAAATGATGTTATCTCCATGTATTAGTTTGCTAGGGCTGCCATAACAAAATACCACACAGACCGAGTGGCTTAAACAATAGAAATTTGTTTTTTTCACAGTTCTGGAATCTGGAAGTCCAAGATCAAGATATCTGTTATTTTGGTCTCTCCTGAGGACTCTCTCCTTGGCTTGTAGATTGCTTCCTTCTCTCTGTGTCCTCATATGGCCATCCCTTTCCTCTTCGTGTAAGAACACCAGTTATATTGTCACCCTAATGACCCTATTTAATGTAATTATCTCTTTAAAGGACCAAACTCCAAGTACAGTCACATACTGAGTTACTGAGGGTTAGAGCTTCAACGTATGAATTGAGGAGGGGGCACAATTCAGCCCATAGCACTCCATGAGATCTTCTATCACTGATGTGTAACTTTTCTGATACACTGTACCACAACACATACCACACTGTTACATAGCATTAGTATGTCGCTTTTTAGTTGACTATCTCTTCAATCTGTTTATTTGTTCCCTGTCTTCAGATTGCCAAGATATTGCCTCAGGTCCACCCAATTATGGTAGTATAGCACAAACAGTTAAGCCTGGATTGGCTTAGATAATTCAGCAGTTTATTCCATTGTCTTTGACCACAGTCACTGGTGGAGTGCTGAAAGTATGATCTATGCTGGCCTAGTCATCGTGAACCTTTAGTTTTCTTTCTTTTACAGTGGCAGATTTTTTTCACCTGAATAAACATATAGGCTTTGGAATTTTAGGCAGCTGTCTTGTGACCATGGAGAGGACCCAAGTTTAAGGTGATGCTGCAGAGGGATAGACATTGAAAGCATCATTAGTCTTGTAGATCCCACTGATCTATTGAATCAAACCATCCTTGAAGTTTATCCACATCTGGACGTCTTAGCTATGTAAACCAGTAAGTCTCCTTTATTGTTTGAGCCATATTCAGATTGCTTTTCTGCAGCTGAATGCATTCTAGTACAAGGCAGTGATGCTTTATACTTTTTGATCATACAGAGATAACCTTTAATCAAATTAACTAATTTATTGTTCATTGACTTTGTATGTACCACTCTACTAGGTTCAGAGGAGATGTTATTAATATTATACAAATTAGGCAATCCTTGTTTTCTTAACTTACAGTCTAGTGCAGGAGACAACTTTTCATTAAATAATCATACAAATAAATGGGCAATTGCATATTAACATGATGAACACAGTAAAAAAGAAGGAGCTTACCTATTACATGTTCCAGTCAAGGTTTGCCTATGGAAGGGACATTTACCCTGGAATATGAAAGAGTACCAGCTAGCTAGCTGACAGGAAAGAATAGCATTAAAAAGTCCATGAATTAGGAAAGAAGATGGTACAGGATTTAAGGAACTAAATGAAATGAATACCAGTGTGAGTGGCTCACATAAATTAAGTGGAAGAGAGAATGGCTTGGCCACCTTTTAATATAAGATGTGCTGTCTTTCAGGTTCATCTGTGTTGTCTCAAAGGGGAAGGGTTCCTTCTTTTCTCAATAATATTTCATCGTATATAGGTACCACAATTTTTTTATCCATTCATCTGTCAACGGACACTTAGGTTGTTTCCACATCTTGGTTATTGTGAGTAATGAACGTGGGGGTGTAGATATATTTTGGACAAAGTGATTTCATTTCCTTTCTTAATTTGTACCCAGAAGTGGGATTGCTGGATTCAATCTTTATTTGTCAATTAAAATATTTAAAAAAAACAGGAAAAAAACAAACAAACAAAAAACAATACATGTGGCAAAGATCTGAGGTCTGGGGCTTCTCTCACTTTATTTAAAAGCAAATTAGCTGCCATTAGCTCCTGGTGCTCCTTCTCTCAATGGTGAGACAAAAGAATCTTTTCATTATAAATTTTACGCTGAAAACACTGTGATCATTTCCTTCTTCATTTTTCCTTGAAAATCTGGCATAGTCAAGATATGTAAAAATTAGTGCAGGGTTTCTATGTATGCATGCGTGAATGTGTGCATATGTAGGTGTGTATTTATAGATGTGTGGGTATGTTTATGAATGTGTCTATTTATGAATGTATATGTTTGCATGTGTATTTTTGAATGTGTGTTTGTGTGTGCATATTTATGACTGTGTGTTGGGTGTATATATATATTTATGAATGTGTGTATATAGCAAAGGCACTAAGTAGAGGCTTGGTTTTGTCCATGCTGTGGTGCCAGGCCCGAGCAGACATATATAGATGCCTTCAGAATCCATTGTCATAAAGGGACTTTCCTCTAAGATTATCAAAAGATTATCTTGGAATAAATGGATCATTTACCAAATTCTTCAAAGTTTATTTCAAACATCAGCATCAGTCCTTTCTGAATTTTTCTCTCTAGACTCCCAAAAGAACATTTTAGGCCTGCATATCTCTCTGCCAAGAGGCAAGTTCCAAAAGCAGCGAAGTTATGATTTGAACAAAAACCAAACTCTGAGCTGGCCCAAGGTTTTAATTTCTTGTCTGAAAGAAACCAAGGTATGGATTAAACTTTCCGTATAGAAAAGATCTTCAATGATTGTGCCCAGGTTCGTTACGCAATAGGATGTCAGCCGCACAGTCTGACAGCTGCAGCAGAAGATTCAGCAATAAGAACTATTATAGAGGACAGTATCAGACAATGCCTTTAAAAATATTACAAACCCCACATTTAACAACACAGTGGACATAATTTGATAAAATATTTTCAGCTATTATTTGCCATAAAATAGAAGGAAATACAAGAGTCCATACTTCCTCTTAAGTACATTCTAATATATTTGTGAGTCATAAAACTATATTACCTTTAGTTATATAGATAAATATGAAAATAGTTAAAGTACACAAAATATTTGAATAACAGTATAAGAGTACAAAAAATGCTACCTGGGAGGGCAGAATTAATTGATAAATGAATCTCAGCATTCAGTCATTATGCCAATTCAGAGAAGGAAAGGCCTTTTTCAGCTGTAGAAAGCTGAGTATTGAGAACAGACAGAACTTGAATTTAGCAAATTGAATCAGGTTTACATTTGGTGGTTGGTTACAGAAAACCCTCCAAACAGTGGCTTGCACACACAAAAAGTCTAGGTATTCTCATCAAGCACCCAAGCTCCTTCAATCTTCCTGCCTCACCACATGTTGCCTGTGTGTGGATTTCCCCTTATCCGGCCATCATGTTTCCCCATTTTCCAGGTAAAAAGACAGGAAAGGTATAAAATAAAAAGGAAAAGGTTCTCTTTATGATGATTTTCATTTTTATTTTGGGCCTTTTCCAAGGACTTTTGTGTAGAATTTGTCACGTGACCACCCTTGGCTGCAAGGGTGCCTGGGAATTCAAGTATTTCTCTTCCTAGCTTGAATAGTAGAGAAAAGTGAGAGAGAGGGAGTTGGCATAGTTGTTGAGTGAGTCAACATGTAGGATCTTCCCCAGAAGTGCAGATCACTCATCCTGGCACAGAATCTGTCAGTCTGAACTATGGAGGAAGGAAGCACAGGGCATCTTGTAGAGGACAGTAACTCAGTTTTATTGGTTGAAATATAAGAAACACTAGAAGAACAGTGAGAGAAAAGACTACAGAGATGGTTGGGGCCTGTACTCGGTTGAATCGTGTCCCCCCAAATTCATGTCTACCCAGAATGGGACCTTATTTGGAAATGGGGTCTTTGCAGATGTAACCAAACTAAGATGGGGGTCATGCTGAATTAGAGTGGGCCCTAATCCAATGACTGTCACCCTTATAAGATCAGAGAAATTTGGACACAGAGACAAACACACAGAGGGGAGTCCATGTGAAGACAAAGAGGGAAAATGGCCACGTGATGATGGAGACAGCAATTGAAATTATGTAGCTGCAAGACAAGGAATGCGAAGGATTGCTGGTAAACACCAGGAGCCAGAAAGAGGCCTGTAAGAAAGTCTCCCATAAAGCCTTCACAGAGAGCATAGCCATGCTGACACCTTGACTTTGGACTTTGAGCATCCAGAGCCGTGAAAAATAAATTTCTGTTGTTGTAAGTCACTCGTTTTGTGGTACTTTGTTATGGCAGGCCTAGGAAACTGTTAATAATACAGGGCCCTATTGTGAAGTTCATGGAATATCAAATTTAAAATTGATTCATTATACTGTAGATCAGTATATCAAAAGTGTCATTAAGTGTTTTTCAATATGTTAAAAAATGTATTGCAAAAAATTCTGATGGATAAATAAATTTGAGAAATACTTTACATCTTAGCTCTAACTTGGAAATTCATGATGAGTTTTTGGGATACCAAAGGCTATGAAAAGTAGAGAAACAGACTATGTTTAAACCTATGTTTTTCAAGTATATGTGATAACAGATTCATTTTTCTCATTGAACACCATGTAACATGTCCAGAAACATATGTCTTCTGAGGATCATGGGTGAGAAATGCTAATACAAACAATGACAAGTCCCTGAAAGACTAGTATGACCAGTTATGTTTATGAAAGGGAATCTTGCAAAAATGTGGAAGATAAATAGGGAAGGAGAGAGACTGGAGGTAGGGAGAGCAAATCTGAACAGGAAGAGTGGTACTGATGAGAAAAAGATTAATGGTAAAGATATAACCAAGGAAGAACTCACAAGTCATCAAAACATTGGGTAGACAACTCTGTCTTATTTATAAAAAAATGACTATAGAATTAAATAGATATTTTTACATATGAAATTACTCTTGTCAAATTTTGAATTAGTTTTGCTATAGCACCATAGAAGTTTCCTTATTATTTTTTGTTTTATTTTATCTGAATATATGTAAAATATATTTTATTGTATTTGAATGTAGCATTTATGATTGCACATACTGAAAAATTTAGCCAATGATTCGGTCCCCCAAAAAGCAGATGAAATACATGAAGGAGAAGATGATCTGCAATGAAAATGTAGTCTTAAATTCCTTAAATCTAATTTCTGACCAATGACTAAGAAGGTATCAACATCTAAGCAATCCCTCGCACCCCACGCCCTATACCTTGCCAGCCTCTAAAGTGAGCGAGGACTGCTTGTCTCCTTACTGCTAGGATAGGCCAGTGAGAATTTTTCTCCCCATCTCAGCTTCTGTTTGTGGTTATTAGATCTGAAATGGCAGGATTTAGATCAAATTTTCCATCACGAGGCTGCGAGGGGGGAAAATGCCACATAAGGTTGAAAATTTCCAGTTTTCTATTAATAAATGGCATTCATTTCTAAGTCAGGTATAGTACCAGTAAATTAGTGTGAAAGGTTTATTTAAACATATGTCATAAATACTTTCCTATGACATTTCTAATTGGGAATCTGGCTAAAATCAATAACAGAATTTTCTAGGCTTTGATGACTGATAATTCTCTAGAAATTTTGCTACCATGGCACCTAACAATTCTATGTCATGGTGCTCACTCTGGGTTGAGTGCTGTAGATTTGTCCTATTCCTACTTGAGGGCAATACTGAATAACAAATGGCAGTTGTATTTTAAGTTGAGGTAACATTTAGAAATTATTTAAGAAACTTGAATAATGAAAATACAGACTTTTAAGATTCAGTGATTAGGAGGCTTGCTGTTACATTTTTCATGTTTGAAGTAGGTTCTAAATAATATTCTCTCAACCAGTTATAAAGCATTTATAAATGGCATTGCATAGAATTATTTACGTGTCTCTTGAACATGATAAAATACTTGTTATAATAAATTATTATGGAAAAAGCAGTGCTATTAATCATTCATTGAATGTTAATAAATTTATCAATGCTTATTTCCTTTAAAGTGGTAAGAAAAATAGATATTTTATATTGAAAACCTATCAACTGAAATAAGGATTTTATTTTTTCCAGACTCCCAACTCTAGACTGAAATAAACTTTTACCTTTAAAAAATTCTATTTATTGACATAAATATAGATGAACATATTTGCATTTTTTTATAAGACATCCAGCTCTAAAATAAAGAAGAGTTCTGTGAGAATATAAGGAAGGAAAAAACTCAACTGGACGGTGCACTATAATTTTAAAATACTCTCTATACTCCTTAACCAGGAAAATGTTGTTAAATATTCACATTCTTATTTAGTATATTTATGCCATCTTCTGGTGGTGGTCACTTAAGTTGGAAATATTCAAATTAATAGGCTCTGACAACATCAGTATAACTTGGTACTTTCACACAGAATAACTAGCTGACCTTCCTTAGGTGGTATGGAGTGCTGTAAAAAATGAATGAAGCCACAATTGTGGCTCTCCTTAGTAAATGGAGATGGTGTGATTTTACAAAATTACCATTCTGTTAATCTGCTAGTCCCAACATACCAGAATGAGTGGTAAATAAAATTGAAGCTAAACTTTTGAGGGAATGGGGAATATTATGTTATGAAACCACTTCTGATATGGTTGGCGGAGATCTATTGTGTGTTATGTTGGAGTATGATAATGTATTCTGATAAAGTTTTCCTGAAGAGTCTTCCCTCAGAGAGTGGATCGTACTTGTGTCAATGCTTGACAGAGAGGTAAGTTCTCAGAATATAAAGTAGAATCTAGAAAGAAAGTCAAATTTGGGCCATAATGAGTAAAAGAATCTCATTATGAACTTTGCTGAGTTTAGATGTTCAGAGATCTAGAATTGTGTATGGGTTCTTTTTCACGACAGATATTAGGCATTTTTGCTTCATGGAGACATGCTATAAGTTGCTTAAAGAGGCTTCTTCGTAGAAGACCTCAAATTGAAAAGGTGTAAACTACACTTTATAAATCAGATGATCTAGGTTCATGTTTTGCTATGTGTTTATTTCCTCTTAATTATGCCCTAACTCAGATTTTTCAAAGCCCTGTTCTGTGGAAAAATCTAGGGGTTCCTTGACAGGTGGGCCCTGAATCCTCAATTCTGTTTCATTTAGAGCAGCTCCATGTTGATTCACAAATTTTTAAAAATAATAAATTGAAACCATTTCCCTAAGCTAAGTCAATAGTGCTATAAGATATTTAGAGATGGGTTTTGTGTCTATTAGAGAGTGTCTTTACTTGTCTCCTTTCCAACTTCCATTAATATCCTTTGGCCGGTAATGATGGTCACTATAGTAATTAACAAGAAACACACAGGAAGAATAAATTTTAGGAAATATTTTGGAGCTTTGATGTACAACCACCATTGCTTCCTGGGAAAAATTCACTCTATTTTTATTGGATGTTTTCATTTAAAGAAGATCATGGTTTTCTTTCCTAAGTTTTTTTTCTAAGAGTTGCAAACATAGCAAGGAAAATAAGTTGGAAGTATGGAGAGGTGAAGTGAGATTTACAGTACATTAACTCTGGATTAATATAACTATAAATTTAGTTTCTTAAAATAGAACTTTTTATGAATTGGAAAAGCTATCATCTGAAATATCTTTAGAAAGGCACAGAAACAATTGTTTGGAAAAATATGTGTGGGGTTTCAAAGTGTCTGTAAACACATAGTCTGCATGCTTACTATATGGTTTAATAATTTCCTCCACTCTTGGTTTAACATTATTTAACCAATTTTGTCACAATGTTTAAAAAGAAGCACATATTTGTTGATATGATTTTCTTCAGTAAAAACATCCAAAATAACGTATTTTAATAAAGAAAAAATTTACTATTATTATTGAGTGCTTACTCATTTGTAGACAGTACACTAGGTATTTTGCATGCATTATTGTGCTTAATTCTTAAAATTCTACTGTTACCTATTTTTATACCTAATGCAGGCATGAGTTACATTTATATGTAAGATTAAGAATATATCCATTTTATAGATATGACCATTGATATTTGATAGTAACCAAGTGATATAACGACACGTATTTGACCAATATCATAACAATTTGCAAATATCCTGACCTATTAGTAGTTTGTTTTATCAATAAAGTATAATGGAATATTTTATTTTATTATGAATAACTCTTTCAGAAAATATGAATAGTACATATTAAAAAAGAACAAAACATTAAATGAACATACTAAAACACTAAAAGTAATTCCCATTTTATAAGAATGGTATTTCATAATACCATGGCTCATGTCAACCATTTTGGATATATAACTTTCCAAATAGTAATATATAGATAAATATATATTGGTAGCTATATATAAAATGTACAGATTTTTTTTACCCTTTGCATACAGTACCTATTTATTTACATTTGCCTAATAAATGGCACATGATTCTTCCAAGATCAGAGAAAATCTGTTCCAAGAGGACTAAGAAGTAGCTGAAAATTTTTAAATAGCAGCATCTTTCACTAAGAAAATGTAAATTTATGCCTAACCATATTCCCCATTATAATGTCTACTCTTATTGTTGATATGAACTAATGAGAATAAAGTAATCACCGTATATATAATGTATAGCTTTTAACTAGTATCCCATTGACTATACCACACTATATGCTTTATGCTTTTAAAAACTTAATACAAGGTTAACTATAACGAAAAGTTGCTTGAAACTGTGATTTCTAACTGCTGTTTGTATTCCGTCATATTAAATTCTCTGTTTTGAATATATAATTTATTTTCTGTTATACTATTTGATTCAAAAAACCTTAATTTGTAAATCCTGTGGTCACAATAAATTTAAAATTCCAAATCTTTACAGTGCTATATATGGTGCTATAGGGGTGTGTGTGTGTGTTTTACTATGTAAATGGTGATGATTGAATCATAATGTCTATAATTATGTAAGATGGTGGCATTTTATTTGAAATGCAAATATGAAAAACAGCTTATACCATTAAATCTTGTTGACTAATCTTTATGGTAAAGGAATCATGGCTTGCAGGCTATAGATTGTCTTTAGGACTTCAGTCTATACAGTTAGAGAAGAAGAGAAAAGGTGAAAGGAAATTATCACCTACCATAAATCAACTCAAACAACATATAATTACTCCTTAGCCTTTTTGATCCATAGCTAAACATGTTTCTACTGATTTATAATACTTTCTGAGTGATGGCAAACATATTCAGGTACTGGTAAATCTACTTTTACTGTGAAGTTTCTTATTTCCACATTAAGTTAGTCCTTCAATATTTTTGAGCACTTTTTCTTTTCTGGAAGAGTAGGTGTGTGAGGGACATAATAACCAGAAGTCATTATCAACCATCTGTTGTATAGTGACAATTTTAATTTTAATGAATTCAGTGATGCCTGATTTAATGGTTTTTAAATTTAGTTGCCTGCTTTATGAAGAAGCTTCATTACTGACAGATATATATCATCCTGAGGAAAAAAATGGAAAAAATGCTTGAGAATGCCTTCACACGCACCTGATGCGTGACAAGGCCTACTGCACACCACTAAAGACCAACTTAAAACAGGACTTAAAGCTAGGTGAGGAAGGCAAAACTGACAGGAGAGCTCGTAGTCAATGATATGTTGACTCCAGATCCCTCTTTTTTGCTTCTCCCAAATGCGTCGAACAGTGAGTAACACTCAAAGCACAGACATGGTGTGCATTCTGTACTATTAGTCAAAGCCAATTAACACAATACATTGCCTAACTTTCAAAAGATTCTATGGAAAGTTATTAAAATGCCTAGATCGAACAATAATTTTATAAGCGTTTTATTAGTAGTAGTCATAATGACCAAAGTAAAAATCAGGATACTGTAGTTTTAAGTAGATATAAATAAAACTAAATAATTTAGATTAAGCTAAATTTTGGAAAGCATTAAAAATTGGATGGAGAAATCTAGAAGCGATGCAGCAAACAAAAGGAAGACATTTAATTTGGCAGTAAAAAATGTTATTTTAAGATTAATCAAAAATAATAATTTTATCCTTTCATTACTAGAAATTAAATAAGATGTTGAATTTGCCGAATAGATTAAGAACATCTTGTGTTGTCAAGTAGGTTTATTTAATACAGAATAGAAGCAACCTTCTATTCACAACACAATGTAGTGTGTTCAATGATCAGTGGTTGATAGACTGAGTTAAATTAGTCTTCAAATAGCAGTTTTGAGCACAAGAAAATGAGAAAATCATAAAGTAACAAATCATTCAAAAGAAGCAGATCATAAAATAGGAATTAATAGAGTAAAAATTATCCTAAAAATTAAAATTCTTGCCTAATTTCTACCACTGTCTGAGTTGGCTTTTCTCAATTCATTGGTCCTCATGGTCCCACTGTGAAAAATAAAGGAATTAGACATCATTATTTCTAAAGTTTCACCTTGCAATTTTATTAGTGTATTTCATCAATCCTAAGAAGCATATTTTTCAGATTTTCACTTCTCTGGAACTAGGATGTGTCTATTTTTTAATCACCATCATCCAGCTAGCAGTTATATCATACTTGCCTGCCCTTGTGCACTCTTGGTCATAGCTTTTAATACCACTTCAGTTGAGTTATGTTACCAAACATGTTGGGTTTCATTGCTTTACAATATTAACTACAGTATCATTTCATTTGAAATACAGAAGTATTTTGGTATAAAAATACAGCAGTAGGACACAAATTTGATGCTATTAAAGCAAATATTTATCATTGGGGGAGTGAACATGATTTCACGATTTTGTACAAGGAAATATAAAATGCTTCATGGGACCTTAGAGAGATTCCCAAATAAAATAAATTTCCAATAGCTTGGAAATAGAAGAGGAAAAATCAAAACAAAAAGAGGTCAGTGTGATCAGAGCATGTGTCATGCAGGACTTCCTTTAAAGCAATACCTCATAATTTAATTTGCAACATTTTTCTTCCTTAATTGTTTTAGTGAGTCTTGCAACTGATGCTTGTGCCTAATTAGTTTCCAAAACTTCAGGTATTGTCTCACATATTTTACTCACATATATTTTTCCAGATCTCTTATATAGTTGGCTCTTAAGTTACACAGAGTCCTAAAAAATTGGTTTAAATGTACAACAGTTTTATTAAAATATCATATTTGCGTGTGTGTGTGGAGAGCAGTATAAGTTTTAGTCTCTACAGTGTTTTCATAGTATTAGCTGTAGAGTAAACATTACATTGGATTTTGTACTTGTAATATCACAATGAACTTATAAGCAAACTCTAAACAAAGAGACTGAAAACAGTATGGATCATTTATTGAGCTTCACTGAGAGTTGGGATTCATTAGAAATAAAGATTTAGCAGCCATTTATCCAGTTGTGGTTATCACATGCAGAAAATAATGATTAGATGCTAAATTTAATTCTTGCAACAGCAATCTTGACAATTTTTATAACTTTCAGTGAGTTTTCAGATTTCAAGTGAAAAATCCCAGATTACTCTCAAATCGTAAGGTGTTGGCAAATATTATAATGCCAGAGTAAAGTAGGCATAGTCCTTACTCACATATTAAAAATAAGGCTTAGATGTTAAACTGTAAAAAACCACTCACCAATGTATATATTTTTAAAATAGCCAACTCTGCAACATTTTCTCAAGAGTTACTTTTCTGAGCTTTGTGCATCAGTTATTTTTCCTCATGTGTGCAGCAGTGTTTTGCAATTATTGGCCATCTTTTACTCCTGATTTCCCTTGCAGAAGATTGATTAGCACAATCAGTCACTGGAAAGCAATTTTCATCACCAAAGGCAGCTTCTTTTCTGTCTTGATTAGCAGCCCTGCTGAAAGTTATTCAGCAAAAATAGATAATCCATAAGAACACTGCCAGACAAACATTCTGATAAGACAAAGAGGGTTGAACCTGAATATTGCTGACAGTATCTCAGGTAGACAAATGATCAATGAAGACTTGCTGTCTTGGGTTTCTGTGATGTTTCTCTTTTATTGGGAGAACTGGGCATTCGCTGCTGGTTTTTTGTGGTTTTTTTCTCATTTGTATATGACTATTTGGGTCTTTGAGAACACATATTTTCCTATGATCTGTATTAAGAGATGAAGAATGCCTATTATCAATCAGTATCACAAATGAATGATTCCTTATTTCTCTATTTGTGTTCTGCCACCCAAACCAAAAGTAATGTCTTTCTGAACAAATAAGTCACGTGAAGTTCAATTGAACCATATATTGTCTGTTTGTTCCTTTAAAATGTGTATTATTATGTAGCAGATATTATTTCTCCAGTTTCTATTTAAAATAAGTTTAGAGAGGAAATATTTATGTTGGCAGCAGAATGATAAAAGGGGAAATTTAATAGTTGTTTCCTTCTAATTTTTGCTTTACATTCTCTGCCCAGAAGGAAGAGTGCATGAGGAAGCAGAATGATAGAGTGGAAAAGTTAATAGATTTTGGGACCATACATATTAGGCTGAAATCCCCAGCAGGCCCACTTAATAGCTGTGTGGCTCTGAACAAACCAATGCACATTTCTGAAACTCAGTTCTCTCATCTGTAAAATGGGCACAATATTAATTACCTTGTCATAATTATATATATTGTGTACAAAAAGGCCAACTCATAGTAGGTCTCAGTAAATGATAGTTATTTTATTATCATATCTATACAGATAGATATGATAATAAAATGCAAGCCTAAGTTGGAGCCTAAGTTCTTGCCTTCACCTGGAGGTGAAAGAAGCAGACACTCCTCATTTGAACGTTTAACTCCACATAAAGCTAAAATAGCAAGTGGTCAAAACTCAGTGCTGCATTAGATGTAAAACAATTGATCATCTAATACCAACTGGAGAGCCATTTAATTTTTAAACTTTAGTCCTAAATAAATGGCTTGGATGTTTGTACTTTTAGTAATCAACACAACAGAAAACCCTCTTTCTTGTTTTCCTCTTTGTCACAGTATCATATTCATGGCAGCAGAATCGAAGTCTTTCTCCTTCCTCTACTGAAATGCTCCCAAACTCCCAAACATAGTCTCTTCCAGCCCCTATTGTCTCAATCTCACAGATACAGTCCAATTCCTTCTGTCTTTATGGCTTACTCTCTGCTGTTTCCAATATAACTCAAATCTCTCCATTCTCTATCATCCTTCATCTTGCCTATTTCTCCAATTTTGCCCAACCCAAAGCCCCAAAACTGGCAGGCAAAGAGTTCAGCAGAGGAGCACCTCTTAAGCCAATACTCCTAAGACAATTCCCTCCCATACTTTCTCCCCAGTACTCCACTCCCTCGCTCCTGCCACATACTGAATATGAAACAAATTCAGAGGGGTCGAGATCTGAATAGACATTTTGCCAAAAGAAGACATGAAATCCCTGGTGATCTAGTGGGAAAAAACAAAGACGTACTAATGGCCAAAGGTATATACAAGTATGCTCAACATCACTAGTCATCAGGGAAATGCAAATCAAAATCACAATGAGATATCACTACACTCCTGTTAGGATGGCTATTATGAAAAAGAAAAACAACCATGTGGAGAAAAGGGAATTTTTATACATTGTTGGTGGGAATGTAAATTGGTATAGCAATTATGGAAAACAGTATGGAGGTTCAGCACAAAATTAAAAAAAGAACTGCCCATATGATCCAACAATTTCACCTCTAGGTATACATCCAAAAGAAATAAAATCACTAAATTGAAGAGATATCTTCATTCCCACATTCATGGAAGCATTATTCACAATAGACAATACACAGAAACAACTGAAGTGTACATAGATGAATGAAAGGATAAAGAAAATGGGGTGTGTGGGTGTTCGTGTATACTCTGAAACCTAGTCTTTTCCAGCCCATATTATCTCCTTTTCACAGATACAATCCAATCCTTTCTGTCTTTATGGCTTACTCTCTGCTGTTTCCAATATAAATCAAATCTCTCCATCTTCCTTCATCTTGCCTATTTCTCCAGTTTTGGCCAACCAAAAGCGCACACACACACACACACACACACACACACACACACACTGGATTATTATTATTCAGTCTTTAAAAAGAAGGAAATCTTACTTACCATTTACAGCAACATAATGAACCTGGAGGACATTATGCTAAGTGAAATAAGCAAGACACAGAAAAATAAATACTGCATGATCTCACTTATATGTGGAATCTAAAAAAGTTGAACTCAGAAATAGAGACTAGAATGGTGATTGCCAGGAATGGGGGTGGAGTGGGGTGGGGGAAATTTGATGACATTACTCAAAGGGTACAAAATTTCAGTTGAGTGCCATGAATAATTTCTGGAGATTTAATGTACAGCATGGTGACTATAATAATAATGCCCATCAATACATGAGTGGATTAATACAATGTGGTATATGTATACCATGGAGTACTACTCAGCCACGAAAATCAATGGTGATCTAGCACCTCTTGTATTATCCTGTGTAGAGCTGGAGCCCATTCTTTGAAGTGAAGTATCACAAGAATGGAAAAATAAGTACCACATGTACTCACCATCAAATTGGCACTAATTGATCAACACTTATGTGCACATATGGTAGTAACATTCATCGGGTGTCGGGCAGGTGGGAGCAGGGAGGAGGGGATGAGTATATACACATCTAATGGGTGTGGTGCCCACCGTCTGTGGGATGGACACACTTGCAGCTCTGACTCAGGTGGGGAAAAGGCAATATATGTAACCTAAACATTTGTACCCCAGTAATATTCTGAAATAAAAAAATTACAAGGGATATGTATAAACACTGTAACCAAGTCATTTTACCTTTTTTCTTTCAAAGTTATTAAAGCTTCCTACAACTGGCAAAAAATAATAATAATAATGTACTGTGTACTTGTAATTTACTAAAAGAGTAAATCTTAAATGTCTTCACCACACACACAGACACACACACACCCACACACACACACACAAACACACACACCATGGTAACTGTGAGATCATGGCCATGTTAATTAGCTTGATCATGGTAATCATTATATAACACATATGTACACCAAAACATCACCTTGTACACTTTAAATATATACAATTTTTTGTCAATTATACCTCAGTAAAGCTGAAAAAAATGGAAAACAAATTTAGAGGAATCAACTCTTCAGATTTTTATTACTCAGGACATTAGGGAAGAAGATTCTTTGTGCTATCTTAACCTTATTTATTTATATTTTCATCAAAGTGGTGGCAAAGAGCAAAAAAAAAATTATATATTACAGAAAACCAAGAACTTGTTTAGGATTATAGGACTCCCTTGGTGGCACCCTCTGAAAACAAATTCTGAAAACAATATGAAGCATTTTTGAATTTAGGACTTATTTTATTGATTTATAGGAAAAGTTCAATTAATTGAATGCCTGAATAGGCTAAGAGTATGGATAAGAATGGGTAATAATCAAGGCCATAGTCTTTGATTTCATAGGAAGCAAAGTTATTTTTTTCTTGAAAGATTTGAAAAGAATGTTATGAAAAACTGTAGAGAGGTCCGACCAATTGTGCTTTATATTCTTGTCTTTTATGTTCGGGAGCATTTCTAGCTTATATTTTCAAACTCCAGAAAAGAAAGGCACATTATACCAGTAATTTCCTAAAATACCAAATAAAGCCTACTTCACGTGTTATCACATGTGAATAAGCTATTAAGAGCTCAGACTGGTTGGAAGGTAGCATAACTTCCTCTGAATTACTGTGATAATTCAAATATAAAAGGCTTTGCAATGGTTTGCAAAAAAAGAAATATACTGGGGGAACAGACAAATCTACACCAAATTTAAACTTACACTTTTCTAGCTGTTAGGAAAATGCAAAACTTTACAAAAAAAGGAAGCAAGGGCTGCAGAAAATTTTCTGAATATTAGCATAAGATTAATGTGGCATATTTTTGCTAGTATGTGTAAAACTAATTTTAGAAAACAGTGACCCTCGATCATTGCCTCCTCATTATTATATGCATGCAACC
Organism: Avahi laniger; assembly: GCA_963575035.1. Taxonomy (NCBI): domain Eukaryota; kingdom Metazoa; phylum Chordata; class Mammalia; order Primates; family Indriidae; genus Avahi; species Avahi laniger. Next base: position 21,400 of record CAUYSK010001117.1, read on the forward strand.
AATTAACTTATTTCTTAAAATGTGTAAATTTGATTGAAAAAGCCCCTATTGAACCTATGATATGATTACTCATATTCACTGAGTAGTTGGTACCAACAACATATTGCATGATGATAATGCTATGTATATTGTTCCTCAGACACCTGAATATTGTTTCAGTGACACCTCAATATAAGATTTACATAACTAAGACACATGTTAATGCTAAATGTTGCAAGTGCTATAGTTTCAAATATAGGGAACTCAGTTCTTCACTGTGACAGTCACACAGCCAGCTATATGGAAATATATGAACACAAAGGCAGTATAAATTAGACCTGCAATTTTTTACTTAACTTAGAATAATTTTTGCCCCATGAAATTCCATCTGGATGACCTTACATGTCTTTAATATAAGAGAATATTAAAGTCAGGATATTTCATTTGATGATCAAATGGGAAAAGGCATTTCAAGTAATTGAAACTTTTATCTACATGAGAAAGTTACATATGTAGTGTCTACTAGAAATTTTATTCTAAAATTCTAATGCTTCTAATAGGCAACTGCTTTCTCATTAGACAAATTGAATATATTTTCTGTCACCTAATTCTTTCTAAAATAAGTCTGTTATCTTTTGTGTAATATGTCCCCAATTTCATAACCTCTTCTACATTTATGAAAGTACATTCTATCCATTGCTGTTGGTGGATTTATTCTTCATAAAATGCAGTGATTTTCTTAAAATGTCAACTGGATTATGCCTTCTTCCCAAAACTTTTCAAGGACTTCTCATTATATCTAAAATAATCTCAAATACTAAAGGTGTTTATAAAGCCTGTTGAGGGCTGACTTCTGCTTTCCTCCAAAAACTCCTTGCATTCCATTTCCCTGCCTTCCCTATGCTACTCACTCTTGACATTTTTTTTCATTCCCGCAAACATCCAGAGAACTTTCTCACCTTAGGATCATTGTACATGTTTCTCTTTGCCCTTTTTATACCTGGCTTCCTCTCATCCTTGAGGACATCCTATACATGATTACCTCTCAGAGAGGCTTTCCTTGGGTTTTCAAGTGAAATTAGTATTCCCTGAACAATTTATAATAATAAAACCAATTTAGTTACCCTTTACATAGCGCTCATCACAGCTTCTAACCATGCTTATTTATGTGATAATTTGTTTGTCTGTCTCCCCTAAATAGTGAACCATGTAAGTGTATGGGGTTTATCTGTTCCACTCAACATAGTGTCTTCAGAATTTAGCATAGGGCCAAAATTTCTTTTTTTTTTTTTTTTTTTTTTTTTTTTGAGACAGAGTCTCACTGTCTTTCCTGGGGCGAGTGTCGTGGCGTCAGCCTAGCTCACAGCAACCTCAAACTCCTGGGCTCAAGCAATCCTACTGTCTCAGCCTCCCAAGTAGCTGGGACTACAGACATGAGCCACCATGCCCGGCTAATTTTTTCTATATAT
>CAUYSK010001118.1:0-25486 GCA_963575035.1 Avahi laniger
AACTACAGAATGTACATTTTTATTATCAGCACATGGGATATTTTCCAACATAGATTATATGTTAGGCCACAAAACAAGTCTCAGCAATTAACAAAAATTGAAATCATACCATGTATCTTCTCAGACCACAGTGGAAAAGAACTAGAATACAATTCCAAGAGGAACTCTCAGAACTACACAAATACATGGAAATTAAACAACTTGCTGCTAAATAATCTTGGGTTATTGAAAAAAATCAAGACAGAAATAAAAAAAAATTTGAATTGAATGACGAAGACAAAACAAGCTTCCAATATCTGTGGAAAACAGCAAAGGCAGCACTAAGGGAAAAATTTACAGCATAGCCTTAAAGGAAAGGAAAAATCAACAGAGTAAATAGACGACCTACAGAATGGGAGGAAATATTTGCAAACTATATATCTGATAAAGGGCTAATATTCAGAATCTATAAGAATTCAAATAAAGCAGCAAGAAAAAAAAAACAACCCCATTAAACAGTGGGCAAAAGACATGACCAGAATTTTTTCAAAAGAACATATACAAATTACAAATAGATATATTAAAAACTGCTTTGCATCACTAATCATTAGGAAAATGTGAATTAAAACCACAATGAGATACCATTTTACCCCTATCAGAATGGCCATTATATAAAAAATTTAAAAAATATCATAAAACAATAGATGTTGGCGTAGATGCAGTGAAAAAGAAACATGTATACATTGTTGATGTTCTTGTAAATTAGTACAACCTCTATGGAAAACAGTATAGAGATTCCTCAAAGAACTAAAAGTAGACCCACCTTTCGATCCAGCAATACTGCTTACTACTGAGTATCTACCCAAAGGAAAAGAAGTCATTACGTCCGAAAGAAACCTATACCTGAATGTTTATTGCAGAACAATTCACAATTGCAAAGATGTAGAATCAATCTAAATGCTCATCAATTGATGAATGAATAACGAGAACACTGGTGCCCTCTAATATTTTGAAATAAAAATTATATAAAAAATAGGTTAATACATTGATCTAACTCATCAACTTAATTGTTAGTTTTGAATAGTGAGAACTAGAAGCTTTGTGACATTATAAACCTAAAAGCCAAAATTGAGTTGGAAATTATTAAATGTTTGGAAAAGTTATAATACTTTTTTTAGAGATCTCATTGATTTGGGAACTTAAATTTTTACTAAAGATTATGAACAGATTTTATGGCTAATTTTCTATTTCTCATTGACTAAAAGAAAATAGCAGTGGGTTATACATATTGAGAGAATTTTTTTTGAAAGTTGATAATTGCATTAGGCAAAAGGTTAGAATCCAAAGGATAGAGAAGACTGTAGTAAAACAAGAACAAAACAAACAAATAAATAAAACATAGAATCCCTATCATCTAAAGTACCCTGCACATACAATCTTATTTTGTTTTACATTCCCCTACATGCGACTTTTGTGTATATTTCAAGGAGGTCTATTCTATCTTCCCCTACAAACACCACGTTCATTGTCACTTACTCCTGTGTCCTCATTAACATTAAGAAAAATATCATGAGATTGTACTTTCCCAGTGAAATGTCTTCATGATGGCTGCCAAAGGTAACTTTATTTATTTTTGTATCTACATTCTTCCTATGTACTAAAAAAATTTGAGATGCTTACAATATAAAAAATATATGATATCTCAGTTACTGTACAGAAAAATCTCTGGACACCAGATATGAGCATCCACATTCTATTCACAGGCTTAAATTCAAGTGTCTGAAATTCTAAAGGCAGAAAAATTTTGTTATAACTGTCTCATCCCCTTACTAGCAAGTGATAGGAACACTAAAAGTTTAAGAAATTATTTTCCCAACTCTTTTTTTTGTAAAATTGAAAAGCTTTCAAAAAAACCCTTTACAACTGGTAATGGGGATTCTTATGACATATTTCACATGGTGGGAAGTACTGGCAAGTAAGAAGAAAATCTGGATTTCTGTTATTTTAAATCTAAATCTTTTCAAGTAAATGCTGTTAGAAAGATTATAACAAGAATGAAGAACATCTTATTCTTAAGCAGGTAAATCATACTGATTGATATTTTTAAAGATGCTAACTAAAGGAAGATGTATTTTTGCTTGATAAAAATAGTGGGAAAGTATAGAGATTTGGGTGTCTCCAGCCATAAAGTTGAAGTGTTTTTATATCACTACATAACAATAAATTCATCTGTACAATCTTAAAATGTGCCTTCCTGTTTTCTGGAAATATAGGTTTTTCAGTGAAGATGTTACTCTTCTAGTTAAGAAAAAGCAATTAAGTAAGAATGTTATTAAATAATAAAGTAATATAGACATATAACAGAGATAGTGAGTTTTACCTTTATGGAAATTTTCTACCTACATCAATTATATTTCCCAATGCCTATTTACAATAAACTATATAATGATATGGTCTTCCTAGGAAATTTGCCCTTTGGCAATCCTAGAAAATAATGGTAATATATAGAGAGAAAGAAACTAAACTCCAGCTACAGAGAAGTAGCAATTCTATAAGTAATTCAAAAATTATGTTATCTGATTTTGTCATTTTAGGAGTATTTATTTGGCAAGAAATCACAGAAATATTAACACAAAGTTTACAGAGTATAAAATAAATCTATAAAGAATATAGAATTTTTAAATATACCCACTTGATATGGACACATTCAGATACATATGCATAATTATAGGTATACTATTCTAAAAATAAATTTCTGCCAGAATATATTGAATATAACAATTACATAAACCACTTTTTCTTTGTTCTGATTTAGCAAGTAATGTATAAATTTTAATAGGTTTCAAGTTTTCCTCATGAAAAAAAGAGAAATAAGGAAGTATTTTTTTGTGTGATGACCTAGATTTCATTCACTCCCTATACCAACTTGCAAATTGCATATTCAAATATTGAGAAATGTATATATTTTTTCATATTTCAGTTATAGATGTCATCAGTTCTGAGGCAGATGCATTCATATATAAATAATCATCATAAACAAGTCAATGTAGGAAAAATATCTAATATGCTAGGGAAATTAGGACAATTCTGATGATGTAAAGGTACTGACTTTACAGAAAAATGACAAGGAATGGCTTGTGACAGAAAAACAATATATCAGTAGGAATGCGAATGCTAATGAGAGGAAGCCGAGGCGTGGGGATATAGCAACGTATATTGCAAGCAGACACTGATGACGGCAGATGTAGAAAAATGATTATCAACTTTAGACCCCTAGAGCAACATGAATGAAATCACATCCTTGCGTTCTGGGAAATAAAACAGGCAACTTGGATAGAAATAAAGAGAGGCTTTAATTATCTAAAAGTAAATTGGGAGCAACCCATGATAATACTGAAGTGAGGTTGTTATAGAATACAATGCAGAGTTAATTCAGAAATCAGTTTGTTCAAAAACATCAACAGCTGGGTTTAATAATAGACACAATGAATCAGAAATGAATAAAACCTTGACATGGAAGATTATCTGAGCAATTCTAATCATATTATTAGATTTACTAAGGAAAATAAGATGACAAAAAAATCTATAAAAGAAATTTGTGTGAACATAGTTTTGAGAAACATTCTTTTAAGAGCTAAATTTGAAGTCATACTAATAGTATACATATTTCATGGACACTTTTTCTAGGTTTTATGCCATAATGAGCAAATTATGTGAATGAGAAGGAATTCACTATAAATAATCAAATATAAACTGTGGGGGATAAAATTCCATGTACAACTGGAGAATAATTTTTCAGAATTTAAAGTAGACCCCAATTAGCTTCTTTTTTCTTAGGCCTTTTTAATGTGAAGTTTTGGGAGCCACTACCAGACTTTTTAACCTGTTAACAAATATTTAATGAGCTAAGTTCACAAATGGCAGGAGGTTCTGTGAAACAATGTCTAGTTCAATGTCCCAACATGCAGAGTTCAGGAAAACCTTGGGCCTATTAGTCAATTACACACACACACACACACACACACACACACACACACACACGAAAATCTATAAGGAAGACCCCACAGAGCTTTTAACCAGCGGCTGAATCCTTGTACTTATAAATTGAGGAATAATCATGGAAACAATGGAAATGCAGGAATATGTTTTTGGCAGATGAATTGATTTACTGTGTGTGTGTGTATAAATTCTTGATTTACTTGTATTAAAATTGCCTATGAAATGCCTCTTATGTTCATGTAACACACCTACTCACTGTAAGTATTCAACATCAGGTTTAGAACAGCAGTTCTCATCATATACTGATGTGAATTGGACAAGTTATGCCATCTCTCTGTGATATCAATTCCTCATCTCTAATAAGAGTATTATAATAACAGTCCCTGACTAGTAGAATTATAATGAAAATACAAATGAATCAATATATATAAAGCACTCATTACAGGGTCTGGCACATAGTAAGTTGCTATGGACTGAATGTATATGTTCCCACAAAATTCATATATTGAAATCCTAAACCCCACCATGATGGTGTTAGGAGGTGGGGCCTTTGGAAGGTGAGTAGGTCATGAGGGTAGAGTCCTCATGAATGAAATTAGTTCCCTTTTAAATGCATACTAGAGAGATTGATTCCTCTCTTCTCCCTGTCCTGCAAGAATACAATGAGAAAGCGGCCATCTGTGAACTAGAAACACGGATTTCACCATGAAACAGACCATTCGAGCATCTTAATCTTGGACTTTCAACTTCCTGAACTGTGAGAAATAAATGTTTGTTGTTTAAGACACCCAGTTTTTGTTTTTTTTCTGTATCAGCCTGAATTAAAACACAAGAACACAGAAACTATGGTATTTCTATTGTATCATTTATCATTTTATATAGAAATTATCTGTTTCCTTGCTGTCTCCTCTTTGAAGGCTTGGTTTTCTCTGTCCTTTACTGGGGATCTATTATCTCTTGTAGAACTTGGTGTTTAGTAAGCACTCAGGAAGTTTTTTTGTAATAAACAAACAAAGGCCTGCTGTGTACCAGGCACTGTACTTAAGTCGGTAGAAACATAAGATAAAAACAATAAGATTTTTGGCAAATTTTTACTACACAATGATGTTATTTTGTGTGTCCCTTATCCTTTATCTGATTAGAAAAATTCAAAAAAAATTTTAGTTCAGAAAAGTGCTCTAAGCAAAATGATAAAAGATATTTAAGACATCTTTCCCATTTATCTAATACTGAGTTATTTTGTTTTGCAAGAAAAAAGTTCCTCAAAAATAAGTAAGAAACTGTTGAAGTACTTTAAATCTAAATTAAATGGCAGGGGCAGGGGAGACTAGTGTAACTATATCACACAATTACTATATAAATATATCTTGTATTAGGGATATTTATAGTTGGGTAAGATCCCTCTTCCCCAGTGAAATCCTTGCTGAGTGGCTCATAGTTGTTATCATAAAACTAGTCCAATCTATCCTCTATGACCGCACCATACTGACACATAATATGAATGCTTTCAGACGATGAGCTAGATTCTCTCAAATATGTGTACTTAGATAACTAAACTTATGAGCAGCGAGAGACCTGAAGCTGAAAATTATTATATGGTACACAGTTGAAGCCAAACTAGAAGGAGAATGGAAAACAGACTAGAAAGGAGCAAGACATAGATTATGAGGTTCCTTGGAGGTGCCTTGATTCTGTTTCCTGAGAGATTTCTTGGACTTTCACTCAGTGAGTCCATTTTAAGGGCTCAGTTTTCTGTAACTACAAGGGTCCCAAAAAGATAAACCACATGTAGAAGTAGAAAGACTCAGGAACAAGAAAACTTTTCTAGAATACACATTTAAAACACAAAGAAGAAAACACGCACCATACACCAGTAACCTACTCTGGGTAATGTACTATTCAGTCATCTAAGGTGCAGTTTTGATGAACGGCTATTACGGCACTTGAGTTTTATAGAATGCAAATTAACCAGTTACAAAATAGAATCATTAAAAGGCCTGCATGAATTAATTATGCAGAGTAAGACTGGCAAACAGGACAATTTTTATAAGGTAGATATAGAAAGTGTTCAGAAAACAACTTTCATAAATTTTGAATGACAATGTTCTTATTTCACTGCATAGTATAAGACTGCTTGAGGGTAAGATATCAGAATTCTGGGCAGTTCAGTTTCTGTTCAATGTGAATAGGGACATTTTTTAAAAAAAAACTTTGAATAATGCAATACTTTTGTTTTATTTCTCAATTTTCCTTTCAACCATATAGACCCTTAGCTCTTATTTCAGTCTGTTATTTCTCTTCTGTCTAGTCACCTAGTAGCTATGTTTTATGTATAATTAATTGGACAATACAGCATCTCAATAACTGAGAATTGAGAATTTCATTGTAGTAAGATTCCTTAGACTTATCTTTTTCTTTGATATTGCTCCTTAAGAAGGAGTCTGTCCCATTCTCAGGTTAGGATCCTTCACTCCATTAGAAAACAGAGAAGCATTTTATAAGTCATTTGCCCTTGTGTTGGTAAACTGATTATTCTCTTAGTGTGGATGGATTTCAGACATTGTGTTACACATACCAGGTGTGTGAATATAAGTCTTTTATCTCTATGCAGTGGGGCTCTTTGACTTCATCAAAAGAAAGTTAATCATCAGGAATTAGAGTGGAAAAAAGAGTGGGGCAGGTGAAAAAGTTCTAATTTTCATTGTTCATAATGCTAATCCTATAAATCATGTAAATGACATTTAGCTCTTTGAGGTTTGTCAGAAGAACTCTACGACAAAAGTTTCTCTTGACCTTTCTCTTGCCTTTTCATCCACTTAAATGAAAACTGCATCTCATTTTTGGCATCAGAGAAAGATATGGAAGATGAATGCCAGGATGTAAAATCTCTATGTTCCAAAATTTTTCTTAAAAACATATATATGTGTGTATTTCTGTGTTTGTACATATGTGTGTATGTGTGCATTTTCACTGAGACAAATCCCAGATACTATGGCAAATTTAGTAGCATTAAGCACCCCTACCTCCAAAGGTGAGGTCCCTAAATACATTTCCATGAAAAGAAAACAGGACTTCTTGAATAAATAGATTTTGGGAGACAGAAAATGTACAGTCCAGAAAGCTAGAAAGCCATAAAATTTGATCAATTAAGTGTCAAAAGAATTGAAGAGAAGCCCACTGACCAAATATGAGACCATTTGAGTAATTCCTTCAATGAATTAAAACACATGAAATATGCTTAAATTCATGAGCATATTACAGGTATTAAAGATAAGCAAACACATCAACAAAAGCTTCTTTGTTCATCTTTGGAAGATCCCAAGAAACCAAATTATTACTTTGAAAATTAAAAATAAAAAAACAAGAATTGATCCTATCTTTCCTATATAAATAATACTCCAGGGATGTAAATCACTGATGAAAATAAGTTTCTTGTTAGAGAACTATTTAAGCTAATAAACAAAGAGGAAATGATAGATACAGAATAACACAGTTTGTTTCAAAACAAACAAAAATATAGACCCTGAAAATATGAAACGTAATTGACAATGAAATGATAATTTTAGCCATGTCATGAGAACATAAGGATTTATGTTCAACATTTTCATCATAATTTTTTAAGTCTTCTAGTTGTGGACCAGATAGGACAAAAGTGAGGGCGGGAGCAAGGGGCTGAGAAAGAACAGCCTGATTAGGGCCAGCAATACAAATGTGAGGGGGAAAAAGTGAAAAATAAAAAAGAAGCGGTGCCAAGAATAAATTAACTGCCTCCTGACAGAAATTCTGAGTTGCTAACAGCTTTGGGGTGGGGAACTGGAAAAAGGGGAGAAGAAAACAAGATAAGAAAAAGCAAGAAAAGACTGTGAGGTTAGAGAAGGGTGAAAGCACCCCTGGGCTGACCAAAGCGTAAGCTTAGGCCAGGACATTTTTCTCAGCATCAGTCGCGCTAAATGAAAGATAGAAATAATAAATATATAATGTCACGTATATTTATATTTGATGTTGTACAACAGACAAATTTACCAATTTACACAAATGAAAGAGGTTTGAGTAGTGGCCAGGCATATAAAGAAAATGAAGAAAGAAAGTGGAGGGCACCTTTTCTAAAGCCTCATTATGGATCCTGGTAAAATTTATCAGTTTAGGATATGATATGCAGAGAACTCTAGGTGATGACTAAAAATTAAGTGGATATGTAGGATTTATAAAATGATGGCACAAAACAGAATGCTATATATGTATGAGTGTGGTGGTTCTAAAATACGGTTGCAAATTCTTTGATATTATAGGCGGGTCTCTGCCTCCTTTCTTTAAATCTGGGCAAGCATGTGACCTCTTCCCCCAACAGCGTACCACAAAAGAGATGCCACGTGACTTCCAAGTTGAGGAAGCCATGTGGCTTACATTTTGCTCACTAGAAAACTTGTTCTTGGAAACCTGAGGTTTCACGTAAGACATCTGACTACCTGAGGCTCTCATGCTGTGGAGTTCCAATGCATCAAACGTGTCAGTCTGAAGTGAAACTTTCTTATACTTTATTTACCAGCCCTCCTGACAGCTGAATATCAGTAGATGACTTCCACTGATGCCACAGAAGCAGAATTGCCCAGCAGTGACCTGCCCAAATTCTTGAACTCAAAATCTTGATATATAATAAAATGGCTATTGTTTTAAGCTACCAAGTTTTGTGATACATAACCAGGTTGAGAGAGATCACAAGGTCTGACCAGTGAGAATGATGAATCAAATGTGCCTTAACTTGATCTTTAAGCTATTTATGAATGAGTAAACAACCAACACAAGATACAAGTGATAGGGTGAATGCAGTCCTCCCAGCAAAACACACACACACTAAGTTCAGTGACTACTGCAGGGTGGAAGGGCAAATAAATCACTGTCTCCCTGCTTTAAAATATAATATTTGGGCTATACAAAATTATAAATATGCACATAAATCAGTTATATTGTGTAATAATCAAGGGGAATCCAAGAAAAAGAATTTTACTAATAATTTGCATTTTCCTGTATATCTCTTACCTATTCCAGGCCCCAATCTCCCTGTCTTTTACAGCATTAGAGAAGGGGAAAGAGCATGTAAATATCTACTTACTACCATATAAACAAATAACTGCTACATAAGACCAAGAATTATACAGTTTATAATCCCCGCTAAAGAAGCACAACAAAAACATAATTATTATTTCTTTATTCATCGTTTCTGTGTATTCTTTTACAAATATTCAAGAACAGGTCATTTGTTTAACTGTTACTAAGATCTTTAGCATGCATGCAGTTAAGATAGGGAAATAAATTGGAATCGGATTATTTTGATTATATTATCAACAGAGTAACTGGCATTTTCAGGATTCACATCTGCACAGTCATGGTGAGGTTATCTAGCTGCATGTGAATTTATACATTTGTCAGCTAAATCACATATACGAATGAAATATCTAGCATTTGGGAACATTATGTGGATTCATGACACTCCCTGGAGGATTATGAATCTAGAAAACTATGAATGAATTACAAGAAGAAAAAATATTGTTTTCATCTGTGACAGATATAATCTAGCTGCAATATTGTTAATACTATGTGCAGAGTAGCTAAATGAAGCTGCCTTGTATCTGCAAGCTTAGACAAAAATATAGCGCTATGACAATACAGAGCTCTGTAATGTTTAGCATTTCAAATATCCAACTTGTAATATAGTCAGGAAGATCTAAATAATAGTACTCTATTTATGAAAATAATTTACAGAGATAAAACACTATAACACAAAATCTATTTCTTTAGTTTTTAAAAAGAGGTGAAAACATTTTTGAGCATATAGTTGAGATTTTATAGGCCACCGTGGCTGTCACTTGGTACTTATGTGACAATACAATCCAAGATAGACATGCACAAAGTTATGATAATCCTTATTAATAATACCTTAGTAGATACTAAGATTATAATAAACTTAAAGACAACTCCAAGAATAAATACATTTTTAACTTTTAATAGACATCAAGAAAAAACTATACTGACCCACTAATAAAAATATTTCACTCATAAATAGAAACTACTAGGAATTTTAATTGCTAACAAAGGGGAAGCTACATGGTTTTAACATGTTGTTATTGTATCTACCTAAAATTTAGCCTAATGTTTCCATATTAACCTACACTCCAATCATTTTCTGTGCAATGTTATTCTTCAAAATACAAATTAAATTTTAACTTGAAGTCAATTTACCAAACATATATAAATCATTTTATGCCATTATTCTATAGAAATAAGGAATATCTTTAAGAAATTTTCAGTTATCAAATAGGCCACAATTTGCAGTGCAATGTAATATGTGATGGTTATAACAGTTATAATCCAGAATGAATGGATCAAATGTGCAGAGCAATTTTTTTCACTAAGAGATTCCTGTAAGAAGGAGATTGTTATGAAAGTTCAAATTTGAAAAATATGTAGTATCTCAGTGAGAAGAAATGGAGTAGAAGCACAGTTCAAGTCTCAATAAGAACACAAGCAAATAGATCAAAGCTTTCAAACATAAAGTGTTTATATCCTTTCACTTTGGGCTCTAAAGTGCATGGGGACACTATGAGGGAGGTCAGATCTAAATGATAAAATGGACTATAGGCTGGGCACTGTGGCTCACATGTGTAACTCCAGCACTTTGGGAGACTGAGGTGGAGCATCACTTGTGGCCAGGAGTTCAAGACCAGTCTGGGCCACAGAGAGAGACACTCTCTTTACAAAAAATAAGAAAAAAAAAAAATATCTGGGCACACAGGATGTTCCTGTAGTCCCAGCTGAGCTGGAAGGATCACTTGAACCCAGGAGTTGGAGTTTGCATTGAGCTATGATCACACCACTGCATTCAGGTCTTGGTAACAGAGAGGGATCTTGTCTCAAAAAAAAACCACAATGAAGGACTGTCAATATTATGTCAATTAATCTGAACTGTATTTATGTCAATTAATCGGAACTGTACTTTGCACATTCTAGGAAAGCATTTATTACTTATTTATTTATTTATTTATTTTGAGCAACGCATTAACACAATCGGGGTTATATTTTCAGATAGTATCTTTGCCATTAGCATGAAGCATAAAGAAAATTAGACCAATTAGGATATTATTTTTGTATTTTAGACAAGGCAGGATGAAGTCCTGAAATCAACTTTCAGAGAAAATGTAAATAAAGAGGCAAATGCTTCTTTATTATGTATAAATTGAATTAACCAAAACAACATTGTCTTTGCTTTATTATGTATAAGCAAAGACAATGTTGTTTTGGTTAATTCAATTTTTAGTATACATTTTTTTTCAAAAATATAATTTATTTACAACTCTCAAAACAAAGAAAGCACAACAAAAGGAAAATAAGTAATGGGGCAATATTGTTTATTATTATTTATGATATGGCAATTTAGAATTTTTTATAATAGAGGTAGGAATAAAAAGAGAAAGAGAGAGATAATAGAAATAGAAATAGGGACAGAGATCGAGAGAGAATCTAGAATCTAAGTAAATTCTCCAATTTCCCATCAATTACACCTTTGATACATTCTTCTTACCTCCAAAGGGCAAGGCAAATTACATATGTATTCATAGTTTCTAAAATGTCTCTATCGATTGAAGAGAAATGTTAATATAACAGTAATAGAAATGTGTTAATAAATTGAATGTTAGCAGACAAAATGTGTAATTGTGAATAAATCTAATTATTCAGATTTTATGATATCAAAAAACCTTCGATAAGAAAAAATAAATATTTAAGTCATTATTTCAACATTTTTTTTGGGGGGGTGGAGTACTACATATATGGAACTAAAATCTGGGAATAAAGCGATAATCAAAAAGCATTAGACTTTAGGGAAACTTACATTCTAAGAGAGAAGGTCAAAGGAAGGGGTGGAAAATTTTCACTTTAGGGAGAATTGATTCTCATTCTATGTATTTTTCTTGTGCCGTTTTAGAGACAGGGGTCATGCTATTTTGCCCAGGCTGGATTTGAACTTCTGGACTCAAGGGATCCTCTGACCTCAGACTCCTGAAAAGCTGGGACTGCACATGTGGGACACTCTGCCTGCCTTCTGAGTATCTTAGATATATAACTGAAATAACTGGGGAAAGGATTCAGTGCTCCACAGCTTCAGTGAGGATGCAAGCCATGCCCCTCAGCTGGGAGTGTGCCTGGAGCACAGAAGGTGCTCAATAAATATTTAATTAAATGAAAGAATGTAGAAAAGTATGAGTACATTTTTATACATAGCATTTTAGTGTTGATCAGTAGATTTATATGTCATATTTTAAAGTATGTAAACTATATCAGTCAGCTAAGGCTGCCATAGCAAAATACCATACAGTGAGTGTTTTAAACAGCAAAAATTTATTTTCTCACACTTGTGGAGGCTAGAAATCCAAGATGAAGTTACCGGCAGGGTTGGTTTCTCCTGAGGCCTCTCTCCTTGGCTAGTAGGTGTCTGTCTTCTGGCTGTGGCTTTACATGACCTTTTCTCAGTGAGTACTGGTGTCTCTCCCTACTACAAGGACATCAGTTCTATTGGATTAGGGTCTCACCCTTATGACCTCATTTAACCTTAATTTCCTCTTTAACGGCCCTGTCTCCAAATACAGTCTGGGACTTGGAGGCTAGAACTTCAAGGTATGAATTGAGGGGAGGGGATTCAGTCTATAACACACACCAGTTTGATTTGTTGTATTTTTTATTTTATTGCAATTCATTGTTACTGTTATCCTAGTAAATGAAAATGAAAACAAACTGTCCCTTGGTCTGAAGAAAGAGGAATCAGATAACTTTAAAAAATTCTAAAAGTGCAAAAGGATACTAAAAAATATCTCCCAAATTTTACAAAGCAGCCAAAAGCCAATCATCCCTCTCCTTATATCTATTTCTCAAGAAAATATCTTTCTTTCTTTGTGATTTTTCTTTGGAGTTCAGAACAACCAGTGGGGTGGGAAGAAAAATCCTCTCATTCTGAGTTATCAAAATAAGATTAATGAACTTACTTTGGGGAAAATGTATTAGAATTGGGATAAATGTTGAAATAAGGCTACACACTAAATATTTCTTCTCTAATAGTTAAAGAAACCCTAATGTTCTCAAGTCCTTGGAAAAGAAAACTGATGGTGAATAACCAGGGGGAAAGTTATTTCAGTCATGATAGTGCATAAACAGGGTGTCTTAGATCAATTGACAGTTAAGTTGATAATTTAACCAACCAAGCTTCAAAATAAGAAATCCATTAAAGCAAAAAAATATCATTAAAACTGTAGGCAGAGTTAATTAAAATGGAAGCACTGGAGGTTAAAATATGTTCTAAAATGTATAACATGTTCACTCTTTATCAATATTTTCTTGATCTGGTACTTGACTTCCTAACTTTCCTTAACGGATTTAGCACTTTCTTTTGGCATCATAAAACCAAGATTACATAAAACTAATTCCTCAAATAGCCTTAATGTATACAGAGTTGTTAGGTCCTGCAAGTGTGCACTGCATAAAGACATGTTGAGCTGAAAGGTTTAACTTATAATCCCAAAACCACAATCCTTTTGCCGAGCCCTACACACAACAGCCTACACCTGCCCACCAGGTGGGAGGCATCTTTTTTTAAATTACAAAATATTGTGGGGGTACAAATGTTTTGGTCATATGGATTGCTTTTTTCCTGCTTGAGTTGAAGTTATAAGTGTTCCCATCATCCAGATAGTGTATATTGTACCCATTAGCTACGATTTCACCCATCCCCTGTGCCTCCTTCCAACCTGCATGATTTTGGTTGAGTTTTACTTCTATTTGTGCACATGAGTGCTACCCTATAGGGTAGTCAATGCCCTGCATAAATGGAAAAGACAGCACAGTTTTTACAGAAAGCAAGTCATCAAGAATATTGCCCAATGTTTTTTGCCATACTGCACACAATGGCCAAGATATGGAATCAATTTAAGTGTTCATCAACAAATGAATAAAGAAGATATTGTAAATATATACACACACACAAAAGTCAGTCATAAAAATGAATGAAATTCTGTCATTTTCAGCAACATGGATGATAGAAGGAATAAGTTCTGGTGTCCTATTGCACATATAATAAAAATAGAGATGGAGAGAGAAACTAGAATCTAAGTAAACTCTCCAATTTTCCATCATTTACACTTTTGATACAGTCTTCTTACCTCCAAAATGTCTATGGTTAAAAATATTGTATTGTATATTTCAAAAATCTAGAAGAGGGTATTTTGCATGTTTTCACCATAAAGAAATGATAATGTATGAGGTGATGGAAATGCTAAATGCCTTTATTTCATTTTTACACAATGTACACATGTATCTAAATGTCACGCTGTACCTAAATATGTACAATTATTATTTGTCAATAAAATCAAAATTTTAAAAAGTCCTAGACAAAGCGAGAAATTATTTTTTTAAAAAAAGAGAGAATAGGCCAGGTGCAGGGGCTCATGCTGTAATACTAGCATTTTGGGAGGCTGAGGTGGAAGGATTACTTAAGACCAGCAGCTCAAAACCAGCCTGAGGAACCTAGCAAGAGCCCATCTTTACTAAAAAAAAAAAAAAAAAAAAAAAATGCAAAAATTAGGTGGGCATGGTGATGTGCACCTGTAGTCCCAGCTACTTGGGAGGTTGAGGTGGTAGGATCCCTTGAGCCCAGGAGTTTGAAGTTGTAATGAGCTATGTTTGCTCCACTGCACTTCAGCTTGGGCAACAGAGTGAGACCCTGTCTCGAAAAAATAAAAGAAGAGAGAAAAGGAAGAAGAGAGGAGAGGAGAGGAAGGAAAAAAGAAAAAGAAAGGAAAAGAAAAGAAAGAATATTACTCAATGTCCAGGGAAAGTTTACCACACATGACAATCAGATATACTACCTATTAATAAGCAACAGGAACTACGTAACATACTGTTTCTCTTTTAATCTTGGTCGCTAGCAACACAATGGCTGTTATACCCAATTTCGATCCTTCTCATGAGCCAAGATATTGTGACATTGATTTCTGCTCTGTCACTACATCTCCTCCCTCGATTTATGTTCTTGTTTCCCTTGTTTACTTTTATTCATTGTCTTTTAATTATATCAATCACTTCGAACCTTGTAGTACCTATGTTTTTATTACAATACTCAACAGGTCTTTACTTGGCTTTAGTTACCTACTAGAAACCTGTCAACTACATTTCTCACAATTCTTTGGTAAAGTCCGAAATTTTACCAAATATTAAATGTTTATGTCTCTCTAAACCTCCTTTACTTTTTATTTTTCCCCACAAAAATTTCTTTACACACATTGACTCTACCGGATACTCCATTGGATCTGACCCCCTCTAGGCAGGCAAGTGACCAAAGTCTACTCATAAGATAGAAGAATTCTGCCGATTCTATGTATCACTAATTTATCAGTCCCAACCCTGAGAAAGCTCTGTAATCTCCTCTACCACGGTAAAAAATCATGAAGCAACTCTTCTCTAATCAACTCCCTACTGCATTTCCCTTATATCACTCCTTCAGCATGGGGCCGCAAACTCTTTGGATTCTCTTTTTATCTAAACCTAATCAATATCCAGAAGCTGTATTTTCCAATTATTTTTCAGAACCTGTCCTATTTTTTCCCATACTATGAAGCTTCTTACTATTTCATAAATGACTTTATATTTATATTTCATGTGTGTCTTCTGGGAAGAAAAATCATGCCTTATTCATCTTCATATTCTCTGAAGGCACTGTTTTTAAGCCCAATTTGATTTTCTTAGTCCTTTCTATATTCTTATAATTGCTTCATTAATAATCTACTCATTTTTAGTACCTGTATTTTAATCAAATCTATTCCATACATCTTAGAAATTCCTAAAGAAATGGCTCTAAACATGTCATGACCCAGGAATTTCTCCTTATTTTTAATATAACATCTATATTGTTTTCCAATGTAGCCTCAACCTGTCTTTCCGCACCTATTTAATCCATCCATCAGTAACTCTTGGTAACTTGTGCTCCAGTCAACTGTTCTGAACAATCTTATCTGTTCCCTATGATGCACATATATATACACGTAATCACATATGGTATATAAATATAGAATGTTACTGAACTATATTTTCTGTTTCATTGTTCTTGTATTGATGCCCAGCTTTTTATTATTTTATCTTTGCAATATTTTTTTAAGAAATGGCCTCATTCAGAAGGATTGCTGGAGCCCAGGAGTTTGAGGTTGCTGTGAGCTAGGCTGACACCATGGCACTCTAGCCCGGGCAACACAGTGCGACTTTGTCTCGGAAAAAAAAAAAAAAAAATTGGCCTCATTAAGATAAAAATTACATAAAATGAACTGCATATGCTTTAATTATACAATTTGATCACACCCTTCTTCCTTTCCCTCCTTCTTCCTTTCCCACCTCCGTTCCCAGTTACCAATGATCTTTCTGTCATTATAGTTTAGTTTGAAATTTCTAGAATGTTATAAATAGAAGCATACAATATGTGGTCTTTTTTTGTCAGAATTCTTTGACTCAATAAGTTTGAGATTCATTCATGTTGTTGCATTTGTTGATAGTTCTTTCCTTTGTATTGCTGAGTAGTATTTCATTCAATAGGTGTACCATCTGTTGATAAACATTTAGGTTGCTTCCAGTTTTGGGCTATTAAAATAAAGTTGCTATGAACATTTACATCCAAGTCTTGTCATAGACATATGCTTTGGTTTCTCTTATGTAACTGCCTAGGGGAAAAAAGCTTGGGTCATGTGGTGGGAGCATGTTTAATTTTTAAGAAACTGCCAAATTGTTTACCAAGGTGATTACAGCATTACGCATTCTCGGTGGTAGTTTATGAGAATTCTATTTCCTCAGCATGTTCCCCAAGACTTGATATGATCACCCTCTTTTATTTAAGATAATAGATGTGTAGTGATATTTCATTCTGGTTTAAATATGCATTTCCCTAATGACTAATGACGTGAAGCATTTATTCATTTGCCTCTTTTCTGTTCATATATTTTCCATATGAAGCCACTGTCCAAATCTTTCAAATATTTTTAAGTAGGGTGTTTGTTTTATTATTGAGTTTTGAATGTTCTTTATATCTGCTGCCTATTTCAGGTCCATGGCCTGTAATTTCCTGTTTTATAATCGTTAGCTCTCTGTAAAACCAAGCCGAGGAAGAAACTCTAGACCATTAAGACTGTCCTGGTAGTTCTGTTGAAATAGTAAGAGAGCTATGGATACTTAAGTCTCTCAAATATTTCAGTCTCATGTTCTCACATTGATATACTGACCTATTTTGCTTAGAAGTGTGTTCCTCTATCTTCTTTTTCCAATGAGTTGAAGAAAATAAAATATATCAAATATTGCTTATTACTAAATCATAAAATTCATATACTTATTTTCTTCTAAAAATGTAAAAATTCCTAATGTCTCTCATTTTCTCTTGAATTGTTAATTTCTAACAAATCTTCCATTTTTAGATGAAACAGTAGTCATTCTATCATATTTTTCCCTTTACTACAATTTTAAATTACTTCCATTTCATCATTATTTTTATCTCCACAGTCTTTTCATTTCTTTGTTTCTATGTCTCCTAACTTATACCAAGTGAAATAAAATTATTAATAATTATAAATAAAGGCAATTATGGCTAGATTAATTATATTTTACTTATTATAATCACATTCTTTTAAGTTCCCTAACTATAATTCATTTTTAATGTTTTTGTCAATAGGTAAGTAAACATAATTAATGATACCAAAATTCTGTTGACCTATTAAGTTTATTGCTCAAATTAAAAAAAATTTCTGACATAAAATACTATTAAATTTATTTAAAAGTTACTTGAAATCAATATAACATTTTAACTAGATACTGGATAGGATATGAAAATTTTCTAAATCAATTTAGGTATCATATTAGATCATAAAATGGATAGAAATCATTTATAGACAATAAATATTTTATACAATTAAGTACTATAGTCCATAAATAATTTTAAGGCAAAATATTCCTAATTTCATAATATTAATTCTTCTTGGTACAGAATTCAATATTCATTATCAAAAATAATGTAACCAATTACATAAACCTGAAAGATACATGTTCAAAAATATTTATAAATATTTAATTAAAAATGTCATTAAGATTTTAAGGACACCAACCACTGTTATCATTTTTAAAAATTCATATAAGACAGCTGAGAGGGCAAATGTGGCATTGATTTTTTTCAATATGTACATGATTAATGTTGGTAGGAAGTGAAAGTAGACTTGAAATAGAACTAAAACTAAAAAGACCTAATAATGAAACTTTAACTGTAGTCTTCAATGTTAGAAATATAATTAGATGCTGAGCAGAAGGAATTGTGTTGCAGTCTGTGAATTTACGCAGCTGGCATTGGGGCTATAATCAACAGCTGCCTGTATACTTTATGTATCAAAATGTATGTATTTACAAGTATGGAAGAGAACTTGAGCTTGTGCCTTTAAGCGAAAACAAATATTAGCAAATTTATGTTAAAATTTCTATAGCCAAATAAAATCATGTGATTATTTAGTTTGAGGCTTCCTATTACAATCATTTTTCCCTATCAGTGAGAGATAGGATGTCTCGATTGCACAGAGCATTTAAAGTTCATAGCAAAATTGAAAGGAAGGTACAAGGATTTCTCATATATCTCCTGGCCCAACACATTCATATCCTCCCCCATTACAACATCCTTCACTGGAACATATCTTTAGTCTATATTTTTTTCTCTAAAACAGCCATTCACAGTGGTGAATAAGTACATTTCTTTACAGGTTTTACAGCCTAGATTTGGAAGTTAGTGACATCACAGGGAGAAGAGCTGAAGGAGGGGCCAAGGGGATATGCCCATCTGACATCTGTAACACACACACTCCTATCATTTAGATCAATGGGTTGCAAACCTTGATGCACACACATCGCTAGTGGATCTTCTCAAAATGCAGACCCTGATTGGGTAGTTTTGGGGTGTGACTGGAGATTGTGCATTTCTAACAAGATCCTGGGTTTTGCTGATGCCTGTGGTAGGGGATCATCGAGGCAATGATCCAAGTTCACAAGGTCCTAGAACTCTAGGTCCAAATGTCTTTGAACCACTTCAGAGCCCACCTGGGTCTCTCCCTGGAGGATCTGGTTTGCCCACTTTTAAACTAATGGGCAGTTGCCTTTAGGGTTACAGATGCAATGTGGATATAGGATCTGGGGTTTCTACACTTGCAAGCAAAGACTGTCCTATATACAATGAAATCAATTTATCATATGAGGAAATTGTTAATGCTTACGGTATGCACAAGGCAAACAGGCACAATTTGAATAATTTTGGTTTGTGAAATTCTATCTTAAAAGCCGAAGTTATTAGCAATTTCCTCTGTGAAATAGCAATTTTTGCTTCTATAGAGATGAAACAGAACATTATTTTAAAGTTTTAACTACTAAATATTCATGTGTATTTTGAGATTTAAGTAATCTATAGGTAGGTGACTTGCACATATTTTAATTTATAATGCATTGGGGTATTTATAATTTTAAACATGAAGACATATTATATGTGAGCTTATATTTGTTTTCTTGTTCCACATCTGGCAAGTGATAGTTCTCATCTGCCAATGGATATGTACACATTATAGCATTTTGCTCCAGCTGTATCCAGGAGAGATGATTCCTAAGGCTTTCTGAGTAGGGTAGCTCTCTGCTGCAGTACCACAGACACATAAACGCACACAGAGGCAAATAAATCCAGAAAAACACCTACTGATGTTTTTCTCATTACGAATGGTCATAATGACTACTTACTTAAAGGGTTTATCCTCTAAGATAAATTGTACATCATATTGTAGGAGGGGAAGTAAAAGATGAAAAATTAGAATATCTGGATTATGCTAACTCATCCACTGTTTTCTATGTACCTGAGAATAGCAAGTATAGAAAGACATTTTTCCTACTGGTACCAGGTAGGTTAATTATTACCCTGAGTAATTTGAGCATTTCATCATATTAAATGCTAATTTAGCAAAAAGGATTTGACCATCAGTATTACAAAAATAAATCAGTCACAGTTGGGAGAACAAACTTTAAGCTTGTATTTTGCTATTCATGTAACTGTGAAAATGTAAGATGTTATAATATTAAAGGAATTCATGAGAATAAGTAGAGCAGGATCAATATTTTATGTTTCAAGTTATTAGATTTCCACTAAGGGTTCTATTCATCAAAAAAGACTCACACAGCTTTATGACGTTCATTCTGCATTTAACCTGTTAAGACATTTGAGAGCATCACACAATATAAGCAAATTAGACAACCATAAAGAACAATATCGTGTTAAGATAATTCGGAATAAACACATTAGGGAACTTTGAAGTTTTTAGATGGAATGTGAACTATTAAATCTATTTCTTCTCCCCTATCTTCTTCAATTGGGGGAGTGAAGAAGATAGAAAAATTAAATGATTAAAGATGAAATTCTTTATAAGATATACTTATGTGATCACATATACTTATTTATCTAGGTGGCACTCACAGTAAAAATATTTTTATTCAGTTCATATTATTTCACTCACAATGTGTAAGTACACTGGGATAATAAGCCCTGCAGCTCTTTTGAAATAATTTCTTTATTTAACCATAAAGGAGAGAATATGTTGGCACATATTCAATAAGACATGAGATTAGTTTTACCTTTGAGCATGTTATTCACACCTACCAAAATCTTCCAGGCTCTGAAGATACATTTTTATTTCCCTATAATTCTAACTATAAAGAACATAAGAGTCATTATATAGTCCTCTTGAAACAATATAAAAGAAAAACATGCAAAAATGCCTTTAATAAAGTGGAATTCAGTACACTCTTTTTATTCAGTACAGCATGCTAATTTGGCCCTTATTTAAAAAGTGAGCTTTGGAATCAATCTCATTTCAGAAATTATTAAACTGCATTAAATTAAGCATAAGAAAATTTAATGTTCTTGCAATTTTTACTGCATAAATGATTTTTTAGCTATCTTATTCATTAACTTATATGCAATGTCATCCGAAAATATATAAATTAAACATTCTTCGGGCCTCTACCTTCACTGTGGTGAAACATCTTCACACATATACCACTCTGTTAAAACTAGCTTCTTTTAATGTTCAACAGATAATCTGAGGAAATACACAAATTTACTTTAAAGAATTCCATCACATTATAGAAACGTGAGGAGATAACCTAACAGGTTCCTGGAAAAAACTAGACTTCTGTCTATCTATTTAAAAAGGTAAAAAAATTGAGAGATGGGACAGATGTTATAAGAAGTATTTCCCTGGTTTGGTCAGTCAACACTGATCAAATTAGTCATTTATTCCCAACCTCTTTTTTATCTAAATACTTCACCACTTTATTATTCTGGTTTTTTTTAGTGCTCACTCACTCCTGTAATGGCAAGTGGGAGTTCAGGCAGACTATGACTTTTAACTGTATCATTTAATTTTTCAGCTGAGCTTTAGGTAATAAATCTGTTGTCAGCCTATTTGTGTCACTCTAAGACATGAGAAATGAAACTGTGAGAAAAGCAAACCAAAGCACATTCTTTCCTTCATGGTAAAAGCAACAGATCAACAGCTAAACAAAAATGTCTGTCTCTTACACATTTGCAAAACACACATTGAGCCTTTTAGCACATTTTTCTTTACCTCCAAAACAAGCTATCTGTGAGAAATAGACAAGGTATTTGCATACTTTATTGCTATGTTTTTGCAATGATTTTAACCCAAAAATTATTCACTAAATAATCAGTAAGAAACAATAAAACAAAACTTCATTTTGAATTCTAGAAGTCAACATATGATATTTAATTTTAATTCTCTGTAATAAGAAGGAGCCAAATGGATTGATTGAGTAGAAAAAATAGTGGAAAAACTTTCAGAAACTTATTATGAAAATTGAAGAAATCATTTGACTCTGCTGGTATCAGTTTCATCAACTGCAAAATGAAGCAGACAGTTTTAGGTGATTTCAAAGGTCACTTTCAGCTCTAACATGTTACATCATTCTAATATCATAAATCATATAGTGCCTCTCATTTATATATATTGGCTTTAAAATGATTATTACTTACAGAAAGCAGCATATTTAAAGGCTACTAATTCTGCACTGCAACTCAATATGTTCATTAAACTTTGTTATAGATAGGAAAATTTTTAATCTCACCTGCAGCACTTAGCTTAAAGATTAAGCAGAAAGTGCT
Organism: Avahi laniger; assembly: GCA_963575035.1. Classification (NCBI taxonomy): domain Eukaryota; kingdom Metazoa; phylum Chordata; class Mammalia; order Primates; family Indriidae; genus Avahi; species Avahi laniger. Next base: position 22,244 of record CAUYSK010001118.1, read on the forward strand.
TTCCAAAATATACTTGCAAAATTGATATTCTTCTTATCTCTCCATATTAATTTAATGCTGAATGTAATCAGCATGCCTAATGAACTGTAAATCTCACACCTGCCTCTACACCCTATATGGCAACGTCACCTCATGGTGTATCTTCTTTTCCATGCATTTTGTTATTAATGTAAATTGTTTATTAATAGTGGCCAGTCATGAAAATCACTGTCTACATTTAGGCTCCAATGTGCCAAAGTCTATTCTTGCATGCAGTGGTAGAATTTTTCATGACATGCTGAGCATTTATTTACAGAAGCTGTCCAGCATCTAAAAGAGCCCTGTTAACACAAACAAGACTTCAGGTTCTTCTCATTTACTGTCTGATGAAAATCAAAAAACAGTATGCATGCCAATGAAGGACCATGAATTTTTCATATATTTTGTTCCTTTTCACTACTCCAAACACCAATATTCTCTGAAATGATTACACAGTCCTTTTATCAGAAATCTTATGCCTTGGGTGGCAAGAGGCCAAAGGAACATGAGCTCGAACCGACCTTTTGATAAGTTTGATTGTACCATTTTTGCAGTCTTAGAGGAAGACTATCAGGCTAACTCCAGAAAGAAAGCAGTTTGTGAATCAAAAGAATGGAAAAAGAGCACAGTGCTAATTAGAGAGCTGGTTTTTAATTCCTCTAAACTTAAATATTGCCTACAGCAAAGTTCTATTAAAATAATATGAAGAAGTCTGTGTGTGTGTGTAACTGCATACACACACACGCACACACACACATATTTTAATTTTATTGCAGGGTATATGATACAACTGGGCTTTTAATATTTATTCATTCTGTCATTCGATAATCATTTATGGAGCACAAAGATCACACACTATGTGTTAAACACACTAAGAAACATTAAAGATAGTAATCTAACAAAATATTCATCTCAGCACACTAAACTGATGTGGGATATAGAGGAAAATTATATGAGATATATAGCTGTTCATGAAGGGTATTTTGTTTTTCTATTATGATAGAAGCACGTTATTTCTTTTGTGAAATTTTTAAGTTCAGTCATTTATCTTTTCTCTAGAGGAAGCTTAATCAAAATTCCATGAATTTAGACCAAGATGATTTTCTTAACTTTTAATTAAAATGATAAAAATGTATATATTAATAACTATTTCTTACAATTGTGAAGAACTTTCGTAATTTCACTGATCTAGATTGACACCTTCACTTCACTTTATAAAATATAATATAAATTCAGAGAGTATTTGAAATGAATCAGAAAGTATTCATTATAGGACATGTCCCTGTGTCTAACAAGGGCCTTTTAAAAATTTATTCTCTTATGTTAACAATAATTGAAATGTTTTCCAGAGAAAATCTGAGAATCCAAAGGGTTTTTCTCTTCTTTATTATATTTCAAAATGTTTTATGAGTATTTATATTGGATTACTCCTGGTACTAAATGGATTGTGATAATTCAGGGTATTATAAATCATCTGAATTCTTCATATAGCAAAGTGACTATTTGCCCTACTATTTAAACAATTTACAAATACCCAATAGAGAGGAAAATGGTATTTAGAAAGAATTCTTCAGGAAGAGTAACAACATCTATGATTTTTATTCAAATTCCAAAATAAAGCCCGCTGACAACAAGTGAGTTACTAATAGTGGTTATATAAAAAGCTCAGTGCAGCCCCAGGCAGTCTGCAGACACGGTGACTGCCTGACAAATGGCAGCGCTCAGGCTGGTTCTGCGATTGGAAGCAATTCCTGAATTAATCGGAAAGATTGTCAAACACACTAGCATTCCCCCAATGTGAAAACAGGCATAATACAATCTAGAAATTGGATTCTTAGGAAAAATGCACAAGTCAAGTTAGCAAGAGGTTATTGTGTACCTATTATGTCCCAATATTGTTTAAAGGGCTCCATGGGATAGAAAATAAATACTGTATTTGTCAGGTTCTCCTCATGGGAGTCTACAATCTTGTAAGAGAGAAAAGACTTATATACATGAGACAATCAGAGACCTGCCTCATCTCTCACCCCCACACACCCCAGTTCACGCTGGTTCACTCTGCCTGGCTTTCCTCCTACTCCTCAAATGTGTAATGTTCTTTCTCTCGTAGATCCTCTGCGCATATTTAGCCTTGTGAACTCCTATTTTTCCATTAGATTTCAGTTTAAATATTGCTTTCTCAAAAAGGTTTCTCTGACTCTTCCCTCCAACAGAATCTAAATTAACTCCTCCACTTTTATTCTTTCATAGTACCCTATATTTTATCTTCCTTTGACTTATCACATTTAATACCTATATATTTAGTTTCGTCGTTATTGATTTTATATCTGACTTCCAAACTAATGCCATGGACTATACAAGGGCAGAGAGAATCTGATTTGCTAGACATTATGCCTCTTAACCTTACATCATGGTTTCTCAACCTCAGCTTATTGACATGTAGTACCAGATAATCCTTTATTGTTGGGGGCTGCTGTATGAATGGTAGTATCTTTAGTAGCATTTCTGACAACTGTCCAACAGATAGCCACCCACCTCAAATGTGACAAACAAAAATGTCTTCAGACTTTGTCAAATGTTCCCAAGGGGGCAAAATTTTCCCTAGTTGAGATCTACCCTACACTAGTGCCCAACACATAATATTCATTTGATGAATAATTGAATAAATGAACACAAGACATCATGCAATCAAATGTTAGACTCTGTATGCTAATGTTAAGTTTCCAATGTCATAGGTTTTTATGAGGATTAAATGTGATAATGTATGGAAAATATTTAGCTCAGTTTCTAGTATATGTTAAATCTTTAAGAAATAATTATTAGCAATTACTATTATAGGTGAACTTCACTATCAGACTGTAAGGAACAGACATGGACTATTGGCTCTCACTGCACATTTTTAAACAGATGAGTTATTTATGAAAGAAGTGCTTTAAAAGACCAATCTGCCCAGTAGTTCGAGGCTACAGTGAACTACAATGATGCCACCGCCCTCCACCTGGGGTGGCAGAGTGATACTCTTGTTTCAAAAAAAAAAAAAAAAAAAGACCAGTCTGGCATCATATATAGCCTGACTAGGATAAAGACCCCAAAGGTTAGTATCAATGAGAGACTACAGGTATGAAGACCAGTTTGCAATCAGCATGAACTTGAAACTCTGATCCATTACTAGTTGAAAGTCACTGCTCTAGAAACAGCCTAGGACCCTCGCAATTTCTCCATAGC